>JAGDQP010005450.1:59861-70621 GCA_022664845.1 Lepisma saccharinum | reverse complement strand
TATACCTCTAGCCTGGGATATGGACGATCCCAAAATATCATATAATATATCTCTCACTAATTCTTCCCCCTGTCTGGAAATTGTACAAATAGAACACTGCCCCATTCTACTGTACTTTTTGCCAATGGCTGGAAACTGGTTCCATACATTATTAACATTGGGTCCAGTTAACAGCCATAATGGCCATTTACTGACTTCACGCCATATTTTTGAACCAGTAATCCAGCCACGCAATAAGTGTCAAAGTATTCAACATATATATTTCAATTTATTTCTGCTGTGATTACCAATGTTTCCTCTTTCATGTGTAGTTTATCATGACTATGCGTGTATATTAATTTTTAAAAGAATCACCGATTCATACCTGACCTTCCTTCCTACTAACCACGCATATAATAGAGGCTGAATTTGTGTGTTCTTAACTTCATCACTGATAACTGTGCCTCACAAAATTTGGAACAGCTAATGGAAACGCAGATTACATTTGAACATCGAAACGATTTACAAAAAACAGGAGCCTGCGCGAGTCAAACATCAGACGCCTTAGTTATTTACTTTCAAAACTGTAGTGGCCGGAAACTGGTGCCGTGACCCTATATGCGTTACAGTGATTTATAACAATGCGTATCCGCTGGAAAGTTACCTTCCAGTTCCATGTTTTTTGTTTTTGGTCTAAAAGTAGATGCTATATTAGGAAGCTGTTTTCTCCGTAATTAGAAGACTACAATGAGATTTGCTTTTCTCAATTTGGAGTTCAGAAGAAGAAGGTCATTATTATTGTGGCGTCGGTTTGTTCACAGAAGTTGATGGTATCAGATAACTGGAGAATATCCACCCTAATGACTTGTTCTTGCATATTCACCTTTTCCCGCTAATAACATAAGCAGCATAGATAGAAGAAGCGAGGGCAGCGTCAAAGGGTTGGTGCAATTTAACTGTAACAATACAATCTTACATATTACGTAGTATTTTAAGAAAATGTCAGATGGTATGGACAATGAGCGTTCTTCTGAGGGCATTTGTCCTGCCATGAGGTTGAACACCTATGGAGTGGGAAAGAACGAATCGCGTTTGCCCTTGTACTTGTGGTACAAGGTTGATTTTCTTTTCATTACACCGGAACTCGCGATATCCGTGTTAATGAATTGATTTCACATGTTTATGACCCAAATCTTTTGCCCACAGTCAAATTGATGTTAGGGATGTTGAGTGAGGGTGATCTCCAAGGCCAGGATAGATGATCCGGAGCAGCTGCTCCCTTTGAAAACTTAAGATGTTGGTTGAGATCCGTAACAAGGCAGGTGGCGCTCGGATCTCGTTTTTCCCTATCACGTGAGTTGCTGGGGCAGGTGCTGAAAGAATCAGCGGACAAAGACGCACGTGGTGCGGTGATTGCCGTTTGCAGTTGGTGTGTTGCTTTGATGGTGGAAGAGGTTTGTGGTGTGGTGCTTCTACGAGTTCATTGCCGCTCCTCCATCCGTCTCACTCCAAGTGGACTGTGGACCCAAGGGCTGCTGCTGAACAGTGCTGCCTTGTTCTCGCTTCAGCCGATGGGAAGACGTTTGTTTGTTTGGTCATTCGATGCATTTCCTCTGCGGCTGTGTTGCGTGGTGGTGAAGTGAAATTCAGTGCTAATGTGAATGAAGTGAGAAACAAAAATTATAATGCTTTGTGGTACTTTGAGAAAATCCAAGGATTTTCCATCGTCGCCGGTTCTTACCAGGGACTGGAGAAGATCCAGTGCTTATGTCAGCCGGAAATTCCGCCATGTTGGCTCGTTTCCAAGGAAGATTCCAGTGACACCTCTTCTGCTGGAAATAATCGAAGCGGTATGGAAGCTCTCAAATGGTGGTGGTGGTGTTATTTTGTTTCTATATTTGTCTTTTTGGGCGGGAGAGTGTGTGTGGACGTATATCGATCCTTAATTATTGAGATTCTCTCTGCATGTTCCAAAATGCATGACCTGCAGTTAATTTTTTACATTGGATTTATAAAATTACCGGGAATAAAATATAGTTTACCGCTGATCCTCGATACGTATACGTATGACTTAAGTATGCACCACGTGTTAAAATTAATATAAGCCGTTAACTAGATCTTTGTTCAGAAATTTCAAAGCGTTTGGATATAACTAACAACTTAATAGTATATTTAGAAACAAATCCAGTTTAGGGTAATCAAGGTCAGTCTAACTTAACGGCCTTGCCTGTTCTAAACTAAGCTCAACTAACCTAAGAAATCTGAAGTAAGAAACTTATTAAAGAGTTTCGAGTACAAGGACCATGCTTACTGTAATTTGGAATTGAGCCCAACATTTATTTATTTGACATATGAATAGGATGCGGGCGTTAACACAAGTCTGTTGGATGACGTCTATCGGCAAGCCTAGCTTCCGAGGAGGGTTATGCAAAGAAAGTACTCTTGTTGGTACAATTCAGGTGGCGACTGGCGAGACTGAGGAAAAACCTGATTTAATATGGCAGGCTCGGCCAGGATACGAACCTGCGCCACCTCCCGAGCTTTACTCGAAAGTCGGCTTCAGTAAACCACGGGATCGCTGGGTTAGTACTAGATTTGATTTGTCAGTTATTTCAGATGTCATATTGTTTAAACATATTTTGTTGTATAAATATATCCGTATTGTAATAGGCTATATTAACTATGACAGTAATGTGCATTGATAATTTTGTAAATTTGAGCTTTCTTCTGTGATTGGCATCCTTTCGTATTCTATGATTTTTGTGGGAAATGGCTAGTTTAGCGTTGTAAAATATGTCAGTCTCGTGCAATTTTGTTTGCACCCAGTTCCTTTGGTTCGAGAATAATATATTGTGTCAGCCCATAGAAATATTGGTCAGTTCTCTCCCGCTGAGGGTTTTAGTCAGGTAATGGAATGCTTGTAAGGAAGTCTGGAGTCGCTGGGGAAATATTTCCACGAATTGAAGTAATTCCGTGGTAAAAATTCTCGTCTTGCATTATCCAATGATCGAGTTCAATTGTAAGAATTCTGTACGCTCCAAGATGCTGAAGGACCAGTTCTTCTCTCTTGCATCTTACAGGTATTCGGACAAGTAAAGAAAAGATTAACTTATAATTAGCGACATAATGGAGAAACTCTGTGACAGAATCCCGGGGCTAACTATCCTGACAGCTTTTCGTAGTTTTCTTGTCACATCAAACGAATGTCGGATGGTATCTTGAAACAAGGAATAGGCTTTTCCTTTCCCCTTCCCTTATCCAATGAGAATTAAGTACATTATACATGCTTGCACATACATACAGACTCACAGGGAGGAGTCTCCCTCATCCCCCCGTTAATTCGCACATTGTCCTCACCGATATAAATTATGTGCTTATAAACCTTCAGTTTAGGCTCAAGAAACAGGTCGTAACTGTCGGAGTGGTGTCAAGACATTAAATCGTGTCCTCTGTTAATTCGTCTACAATAATAAATGAGCAGCATAAGATATTAGGCTATTATGGAATTTATATAGTCCTTTAGGAGGAGTATTTTTCTTTCGCTATTCTTTTCCTGGTTTTGCTTTGATCTCTTATGTACAGTGCTCGTAGCATGTCTTTTAACATTTTATTTCCTGTGCGCTAGAAAGGCAGCTGTAACCTAAGGCTGTCACATGTCTGAGGACTCAGTAAGCATATTTACGAGGGCGTAGATGACAAGATAGTAGTCAAGACGTTAGTTTGAAAGGTCCCATCACGGCATTCGCCGAGTAAAACTGTGGGAAATGCTGGAAGGATGGTCAGCAGAACTTTTAGTATTCAAAAGGAGGATGTTATGTTTCTTCGTGAGTTACATTTTGTTACTTTTTTGAAAATTTGTTTTTCTTCAGTGTCTGATTGAAGAAAGTTTTATAATCGAAGTACGTTCAAGTAGATCAAACAATGTGAAACTAAGGCAATTCGCTTCTCTTAACGAAAGAGAGAGAAAAAAGCCATAGTATCCCAGATGTAGTAAATTGGAGATGAGCTCCAAGCTTGTTTCACATTTTTTACGCCGGAATAGTTATATTAGCCAAATACCTGTTCTTGACCTACCAAACGGCATATTCCGATAATAATCGAGAGAAGCCGATAACGGCGGAAAAACCGGGTAGTGACAACAGCTGAGTTAAACGAGAAAGATTTTAACAAGATCAGTAATGACATATTTGTTGGAAGTTCTTCGATGAGTGATAATTGAATGGTCAGCTGGAAAACGTCGTATGTTGCAGTTGGTTAATTACAAAGTACAAAATTTCTTTATTCGTATTGTGCAGCACAGGATACCCAACATAAATCTAACGCAGACATTTTGAATTCTCTTTACTTGAAAAACATAGACACGCGAAGTAAACTAAATGACAACATTTCGTTATAAAATAATGCAGGGCACACTCAGGACCACCAACGACCTTCTTCCGCTTTTTAACCTTAGAGTACCCAGACAAAATGCCCGTTCCCAACACCATTTCTACCTCTCAAAATCTAGATTGTGCTTGGTCCAACGATCTCTCGTATACAGATTGTCATATCTTTACAACACTCTTCCCTTGCCATCAGATTTTTACCTCAGTAAAAGTAAATTTCTAAAGAATTGCTAAAAGAATCTGAAATGAGAAACAAAAACTGTGCTTATTTCTACTGTATAATTATTTATTGTTATATCACATTGTTACAAGAAGGGTGTAAAATGGCCCTTGCTGTATCCGTGCTAACTTCTAATAAATACATTAATTAATTAACTCATTCAGGCGTACCGTACTGGTAATATAAAGCAAGTTTCTGATATAGCTCCAGAGTTAGAAGAAAATTGCATTGTCGTTCAACATAATTACGAAAATACAGTAAGAAGCAAAGATATTTGCATTCTTCTACCATTTACTAAAAGTTATTTAAGCGTGAGTTACAATTTTCAATGTTTCTATAAAAATTAATCATGTTCGTTCACAATTTGTACTCAAAATTTCGTTGTAGGCCTATCATTGTGTAAAATCCAAAGTTTCTGTAAATGGAAAGATCTACTTCAGATTCTGAGCGTGTTTCTTTCTCCTTCATTATCCACTTTTTGCAGCGTCTTATTTTTAATTTTACTTTTTAAAAAATCCTGCAAACACGAGAACGTTGTTAGTATTGGCTTCTTTTTGTTGTTTTAAAGTTACCATTGCAATCAAGATGAGAGAATTGAGAGACATTTCCTATATAGCATTAAAAGCAACTCAGTCTGGTTAACTATTTGAGAAGTATATACGCCTTGTGTGTCTGTTTGCTTCCATGAATATTGAGCGAAAGTAATCGATATAGTATCGCTGTGGTATAAGAACCACTTGGGTCGTACTGCATTCCAGAAAACTTGATTGGCGATCGCATTTCAAGTTTTTCTTGAATCGTCAGTGTCTTGGAAAAGTTACTAAGGCAATCCAAAAGTCAGTTCACGCAATTTCTTTCCACGCGTGATCTTAGAACGACCAATGTTTGTTCGTGTTTTATAAATGCAGTTTTTTCTCTCCTTCCGTGCTTTTGTGTGCGTATGTGATCTTTTCCTTCTCGTGGGGACGAGAGGGTGGAATTTTCTTTTCTCCTGTGCAGTCAGAACTCACGGTTAACACATAAAAGCGTTTGGTTTTAATTTTTCAGTATTGTTTGAGCACAAAGATAAAAGTTAGATGGGATTTGAAACAACCTCGAAAGGAAGGACTTCAGCTCTCGAAGTATTTGTTTACGTCATTGATATGATTGTAATGGGGGAATGGGTAGCTGCTTCCGGCGACATTACAGGAATCTTTTTAAGAAAGAAGCATTCTCACGTATATCTTCTATGTCCGTTTATCTTACAATTAAAAGCCAAGTTATCATTACCTTGAAAGTTTCAAAAATCAGAATTGTTTCTTCGATGTAGGCCTATGCACACAATCAGCTTTGAATTAAGCTATTTGGAGGCCCTGGGCTATTGGCTCTGTTAGGATCTTGTTAGATAAACTGATTTACCTTTGGCGGGACCCCTGAACTAGTAGGAGTCTTGGGCTGCAGTCCTTTTACCCCCACCCCCTTTAATCCGGCTCTGAACACGATAACGTGTGTAGTACGTACGGAGCAAAAATTATTGTGTAATATTCTTAGTAAATAAGAGGCCATTCTCGTATGTTGTGCACAATGATAATAAAAATCAGAAAGCAAAGCCTCTATGCGGTTAGTTTGTAACAAATCGGAAAGATGATGTCCCGGACGATCACGTCTTTCCGGAAAGTGATTGATAGGTAACCTCCATTGACTCCTTAGGTAGCATGCCACCATTCACTTCGCGAGACTGAGTAAAACCTTCGAAAATCTTTGCCAGAATAGCTGGGTTTCTAATAGAATATAATTCTAAAAGTACGGAGAGTTTATTTTGAAAACATGTTTGTTGTTTGCAATGTGAGTCATATATATATACGTCTGGTCAGCGTGGGAGCAGTAGACCAACTCCTCCCTTCGGGGAGAGGCCTCATCCACTAGTGGATTGAATATGGCTGTGATTTATTATATATATATATATGGCAACGCCCTAGCCGAGCTGGTCTACCGGTTCCCGTAAGATCACCGAAGTCAAGCAGCTCTGGGTCTGGTCAGTGTTTGGATGGGTGACCATTTCAGCACTCCAGATGGTGTTGCCTGTGCGGCGTCCACCCAGCGTCGTGAGGCCAATTGGGGAGCTACCTGAATAAAGAGGTAGCGATCACAGTTGAGGGCTTAGGCTCTCCTCTCCCAACACGTCTGGTCAGCGTGGGAGCAGTAGACCACCTCCTCCCTCCGGGAGAGGCCTCATCCAGTAGTGGATTGAATATGGCTGTGTATTATATATATATATATATATATATATGCACATTCTCATAATTTTTATTGGCATTAGTCATGGTTGGTGTTCTTGCGCGGAGGCAACTTTAAGATCCGAAATTCCCGGGGTAAAATGAACAAATGGTAATTTTTCTTGCATTTCAACCCCTTTCCCTCGCCGAGTTTAAAGTGAACTCAAAGCTGCTACTAACATTGCTCCCAGTGGAAATCGAATCCACTATCTTTTGATTATATGCTAACAAGCAAACCAGGTCCTCGTCAAAAATATAATAAACGTGGGATACTGTCACGTTTCCTTCCAAAATGCTTCTCAAAACAGATTTTCAGTTACTGCGAATGGAACAAGATGATCATTGATGTTTTTTATGTATTTAAAAAAAACATTGGTTCGGATCGTGGTGTTTTATTTTTTGTATCTCGTGGATGGAGTCCCCCCCCCCCCCAACTACCATGAAAGAGAAATACGAAGAGTCTCTAATGTTGCTGCCTGAAGCTCGTGATAAATGACAGCCAGTTCATATCAAAGAAAATAGTGGAGTCATTTTATGAAAGGTTAGAGGTTACGGGGAAGTGGAACATATGTTGAATCAAGGAGCACAAGGTTATCAGTGCGTTGTTTGTGATTTGAGGTGATAAATTTCTAGTTGACTTTGAGATACTTTGTAGCGTTATTGAGCGGCTTTGCCATGATCATAGCGTGTGTTTATATGCGTGAGAGAGAGAGAGTGAGAGTTAGTAAGATTAGGGGGATGTTTCTTTTAACAAATCAGAATTGTTTTTCTTAAACCTTTGCTTGTTATGATGTTTCCTTTCCGATGTTTCTTTCAAGAAAATAATAAACAGTTGCTTGTTATGAGAAGAGCATGCGGAAGAATGGTATATGATTCATCATATGGAGTTTTGTACTAACAAGGAGGAAGATGTCTTCAGTAATGAGAATTGGGCGAGATAAGAATTTAAGCAGTGAACATTCGACACCAGCCATTAAAAATAAATAATTCAACCAAGCGTCCATAGCTCAGTTGGTAGAGCGTGGCACCATGAGTTGACTTGGTATTTAATAAATAAGCTTTGTTAACCGTTGAAAGCAGAAAATTATAATCTTTATGGGGTTTCTTTATAAGATCTTATCCTTCTTTATATGCAACACAAACAGCGTACGTGGCATGCGGTTTGCGGGATTCGATAAGGGTGCTCGCATTAGCGTCCTGCAAACCCAGACCCGCCGACCCGTGCAAACCACTACTATTAAAATAAACTTGCTACTATTAAAATAAAGGGAAAATATTTTCTATGATGATACCCGCCTGATGTTTTCTGTTAGGTAATTAGCTTAAATGCCCGGGAAATTGTGCAGAAAAGAAAGAAAGAACTAAACGGGGTGGTTGTCGGCACGAGCCGGACCTGGTTGGTGCGGGCCTGGTTTCGCAGGACTCTAGCTCACATTCGCCGAATCTTGAAGTCTGCTAAAAATCGGAATTTTACTTATTTATATACCTTTTCCTGTATTTATCTGAAATACACTACAACGGACCGCCACAAACATTTATCTAAATGCAAAACAATTCGGTGCTTCCATCAAAAAGTTATTCCTGGAGAAACGTAGGAAATAAGATGCAGATCAAATTTAAAAACTTTGTTTATGGAGATAGTTTTAGAATAATTTGAAGTCCTGGTTATGCTACCGAGCCGCCGTAGTTCAATGGTAGAGTGTTGGCGTAGCATTTGGGAGGTCGTGAGTTCGATCCTAGCGGCCGACCATCCTGACTGAGTTTTTTCCTCAGTTACACCAGCCAAATACCGGGATGGCACCTCCGACACCTTTCCGAATCCTATCCCGGCCTGAGCCTTCGATGCTTAAAGGTCATAAATAAAAATTCAAATTCGTGGTTATCCTTAAAAATTTAATTGACACATTGTGCAGGTGTCACTTTCCTGTAGATAGTGCTTCCTACGTTCAAAGATAAATTCCTATATACCGAATAGCCGTAGCTCAGTTGGTAGATCGTTGCCTTTGTATTCGAGAGGTCGTGGGTTTGATTTCAGCGGCCGGCAACCCTGACTGCGGTTTTTGCAGTGTTCTTCCTCAGTCACACGAGACTAATTCCAGGAGATTTTCGAAACTAGGTCGAGGCCGACTTCCTTCTCACATGCTTCTCCCACCCCTATCCCGGCATCATCCATAGTTTCCATAAATGAAATTTAAATTCACAGATTCTCATTTCTGTAAATATAGATTGTAAAATGACCATATTATCTATGTTTGAGCTGACAACTGACTTCTGTAACTCCCCAAGTTAATAATTATGTGGACTCGTGATTATTGTATTGCAGAATAAACTAGTCCTCTGGTTGCTTTCTGAGAGATCGTGGCCTGTATGCGTTCTAACATCCTGGAGTGTTTAGTTTCAACGAATTGTACAATGTACGTAGTCTCTACCCTGATAAAAATTACAAAGCATACAAGCAGATTCACGGAAGTCAATAATGCATCGTTGCAATTCACTTGTAATGTTTCCAGCTAATCATTTTCAAGGTCGATTTTCGTGGAAAATAGCTTTTTTAACTTCCCTGTTGTTTTTTTAAATAGAGAGAGATTGCTTTTCTTGTAGAATATCCCAGACAAGATTGGTTACTTGTTTTTTTTTTTTTTTATCGCAGCGTAGAGAGATGCATCAGTGGCGTTATCTATGCATCAGAGCTGAAAAAAGATCTAAAGAAACACCTGTGTTATTCCTTTTGAATATGCTCCATCGGGGTTTCTACAAATTTCAAATTCAGCTGCATTCGGAAACAAACTGTAAACATTTTTAATGTTGACAACAACCGAGCGACTGTTACCGCCCATAAAATTTCATTTTTATTTTCTTTAATAACCGAGCGTAAGTTTTTTCTTAAATTATGATATGATTGAATTTTATTCTTTATTGTATATTACCATGAATACAAAGCGAAAAATCGCTGTTTATTCAACACTTTCCATTGTCCCAGGTTGACCACCAGTGTTTTTTATTATTATTAAATCGACACCTTTTGTTGTGTGATTTTGGTGATTCAACGATGTGATAGTATGTGTCGAATCAGACATCCATTGTGTTGAATTACCGAAATCAACACCTTTTCTTGTGTTGATTTAACACCAAAAAGTGGTGGTCGCCCTGGTAAACTGCTGTGTTCATCTTCATTTATACGAAGTTATGAATTTCAAGAAAATACAAGTGGTATTGTTTCTTATGATAGGTAGGCTACATTTTAACAAAAACACCGTGAAAACCATTTAAGAGAAGATGCTTAGTTCTGACATCAAAATATGGCTGTGTTAATTCAACACTTTTTGGTGTCCGAGGGCGGCCATCACTTTTTTGTGTTAAATTAATATATTAAAAAAATAATTTCGTTGATTCAACACTGTGATTGTGCTAGTATGGCACCATCCATTGTGTTTAATCACCGAAATCAACACTTTTTTTGTTGTGTTGATTTAACACCGAAAAGTTGATGTTCTTCCTGGAACACAGAAAAGTGTTGAATTAACACAGCCATTTTTTCTTGTTTAAATATTTTTAACAGGTGTTGATTTGTAATGGTACCTGATGATAAATGTGGGTTAATTGATTTGATAGATTGAATATAATGGCAGTGATGAATCGTGTGCGATTTCTTATTTTGACACCTTGAGGCCTCACTTCTAAGACTTAATTAGAAGATCATAAATTTATTCCATTCTGCCTGTGATGGATATGATGAAAAAAGTCGCTAGGCAACTTTACGAGTCGTTACGTACGTTTGCTCCTGCTTAGATGTTAGATACTCAGAAGTGGTCGAGTGACAACCGTACGGAATTGCTTTGCATAATATAATCCATTGCTGCAATTGATGATTTTTACGTCTTAAGACGGTCTTCTACTTCTGCCAGAGCTAGAAAGTTTACT
>JAGDQP010005450.1:46284-58975 GCA_022664845.1 Lepisma saccharinum | reverse complement strand
CACGTTCTTCGCGATGAAACGAAATGAATATTAGCGATACTTGTTTTTGTGGTGCTCTTCAACGTCTCGAGCGCGTTCTTCGCGATGAAACAGAATTAATATTAGCGATACTTGTTTTCGTGGTGTTCTTCAATGTCTCGAGCAGGAACCTTGATGTTTATGCTTTGAAAATACTTCAAAATGGGAAATGCTCCCCAGGATTGCAGATTTTCGATATATTGCGTGAAACAGCCCTAATGTTATATATATAATAAAATTGTGTATATTTTTTTATTTTCTTATGTACATAATTAGAGAGCAGGGCTCTTTCTTCCCGTTCCTCGCTTGGGACGAGTTTTCGCCGATGGACGTCATCACTTAGACATTGGTGACGGGCTTAGGCCACACTTTCGTGTTTGACCCATAAATCTAAATTAAATAAATTGTACCTGTGCAAAAAAAAAAAAATGCTAAATTCGAAAACCGAAAGCATGAAAATTTCAGTTTTAAAATGCGCGATTCAAGACGATGTCACATCAAAATGGCCAAGTTTCGTCAGACCAGTTCGTCAGCGAAAAAAACAATATTTATTAAGTCTTATGAAATGCATGCCTCGAAATTCTTTAAGTGAACTTTATTCTTGATCTGATATAAATAATCACCTCCCGAAGTTTGCGCAATTTTTCCAGGGATACTTTTGTATCCAGACCTCCCCGTTCGTATGTAAAAAGTTTGTTACAACATCCTTTTATTCACCAAATTCATTTTCACCCAAATAACGCATAGTACCTTTTGACGTGACACCCGTCGTCATACTGGTGGGATCGTGGACCTTTCCGTGTTACTATACTTGAAAGTATTAGTGATATAGCTACAGTGTGCTCGTGTATTTATTGATCCTTTAGAAGAAGTGGCTTTTCTCTTTTAGTTGTAAACCATTTTTTTGTGGATTTTTCATTATTGTTAAAACAGTTGAACATTTGACTTTGGTAGAATTGTGGGAAAGACATTGCTTTTGTTGAAAAGGGAAAAGTGAAGCAATCAATGCCAGTTGTGTTTCCTTCATGGCTGACATTGAGTACATGTGATTTTTCTTTCGCATATGCTCATTTTTTTTCACATAGTTCAAATTTATTGCGGAAGATGCAGTTCCCAAGCCCTTGTATTGTGTGTGGAAATGAGATCAGCGGAAGTGATGAGTCTTTTCTTTTTCTGATAAGTTCTACCGGTTTCAAGTAGTGTAGCGCTAGAAGTAAAGTCTGGTGAGCATTCTTCTGCCCACTTTCTTCCTAAAGTAACAGCTGATAGTTTAAGGCTCATGGAAAAATATAGTAGGTGAGAGAAAAGGAGAACGAGATGCGTTCGTTAATATTAATTTAATATGATTTCTTTTATATTAAAAAGGATGAAAAAATTAGCTGTCAGTTTCCTAAAAAGCCCCGAGGGTTACATTATAAGCGGCCAGGTTTTTTAAAAAACAAAACAACACATAATTAATTGGCATGGAAATAGGTAACCAAGCAGAATAAGACTTACACAGTTATAAGGAAGCAAGTTAGAGCTACGACTCTACTAACAATCGCGGAGACTCAGGTCTCTTGATAGTAATTTTATTATCAATAATTAATTTTATAAAGTAGGTTGGCAACAGTGAGAACTGCAGTGCTTTGGTGGTGTAAAGCCACAGTACTTCTCTATTTTGTCGAATAATGTTTATGCCAAGTTTGGCGCTGCTAGATCTAACTGAATGGAAGCAACTTGAACAACTTTATTTTAATATGTTGGCAACACTGAATCTACTGCATCAGTCAAGACTGTTCCGGCGACTGAGCAAGTCGAAGCAAACTTTTCCAACGACACCTCAGCCACGTTTCTGTATCTTGTGGTTCAGAAGATATACTTTCTAGGCACGGGTTGGTAACACTGACAACTGGGTGCTTGGGGACGGGAACATCAACCGTATGTTGCATTGTTTATGCCAAGTGTGATGCTGTTATGTCTAAAGCAATGGAAACATTTTTTTTTGTAGAAACTAGGTTGGCAACACTGGAAAGTGGGGTGCTTGGGAACGTAGACCTCTTTATTGTTTTTGTATTGGTTCTAATAATGATTATGCCAAGTTTGAGACAGTTAGGTTTAAGTCAACTGACGCAATTTGAACAATTATTTTTTTTAAAAATGGGTTGAAACTACTTCACCAATCAAGACAGTTCCAACTGCTCTGAGCTACTTTAGCCAAGACCTTTCAACGACACCTCAATCATCTCCACACCTTGTAGTTCCTGAGATTTAATTTCTGGTCATGAACGGATGCACACCATAAACGGGGTTATAAGGTTCCTTTTAGCTATAGCTTGGCTATCATGGGACGTAAAATCACTACGTGTGCATTTAAGGAAACTTTTGTAAATCTCAAATGATTTGATCTTTTTATCACTTTCGTACGCTTTAAATGTACAATCAGCGACAAAAGTTCGTCCCCTTTGGTAAACACTTTGCAGTGGACAGGGCAGTTGGTGTTCTTTTTTCTGTAACTTGCAGAAAATTACGCTCTCTTTAATTAACTGAAAACTGCACCCAAATAGGTCCATCCATTATAAAGTTATTCGCAAAACAGATTTTACCAAAGGGAAGGAACTTTTGATACTGACTGTACAAACATGTGAAGAAACTGTATTAGGTCTCTTCATGGAGACCTTATATTCCGGCTTTGTCAGTCCGTCCGTAACTTGGAAACTGCTAAGCTAAGGTGGTTGAGGTGTCGTTTGAAAGGTCTCGACAAGACGAGATCAAAGCCGCTAGAACTGTCTTGATTAGTGTTGTGGGTCAGTGTTGCCAACTCGTCTTTTGAAATTTCTTCCATTTCGTTAGATCTATCTGCACCCAAATTGGCACGAACATTATTCAATACAATAAAAAACTAATGTGGATGTCTGGGTTCCCAAGCGCCCCAGTTGTCAGTGTTACCATATATATACATTTCTCTTAAACAATTCGTACTAAAAAGTAAAAAATAATTTTGTTTATGCCTGACTAAAAACATAAGCATGGAGTGCACTCTCATGCACAGTCACTTTTTAAAGTCTTCAGTTGGCGCGTCCCATCTTTTTAGTCGTTTATGAAAAAAAAAATACTTTTTAGTACAAATTAAGAGAAGTATGTTTTTATAAAGTTTTTTTTTTTTTCGAGTTATTTCGATGGTTGGATGGTCTTTCTCAAGCCGATCTTATCACCCAAATCCTAAAGCATTCTGCAACCAGTCAAACGCAACATGGTTGCGGGCTAGTATTTGTTTTAAGATAAAGAAGTTCTTACTAAAAAAAATATGCTTTTAAAATATATAAATATATAGAAATATGAAAGTAACAATCAAATATTGTATTGTCACCGACTTGCGTCGCTATGCAAAATTTCATCATTCTATGACCTCGGGAAATGAGTTAATGTTGCGATATTTCAGGGCACGATGAATCATTGTGAATTAAAAACGAATAGTGTGTAAAAATGAATGTTTTTGTGTGTGATAGAAAGATGCTAGTTTGCGAGAAAAATGATAGGCAAAATTGAAGAAAGAAACAAACAAACCACCACAATAAGCTAGATTGTGATTATCCGGTATCTCGAATCATAAGTTTGTACAACATTCAGAAGTGTGTGTGTGTGTATGTGTTTGTGTGGAGGATTCAATTCTGTGGTTCCACACAAACCATTAGATCTTTGGAATTTAGACATTTGTGTAAGAATGTATGCTCGAACACTTTTTTTAAAAAAACATATTTTAGATAGTAATCAAAAACCTCAAGGTTTGCTATTTAAAACGTACCAGAGTAATTATAATTGTTCCGCCCAATTTGGCCTTGTTACACCCATGTAATCACATTTTGTTGGTTAGAATTGTTCATTCGTAGCAAGTGTGAAGAATCTAGTGTACGGGGTATTGAAAAGTAACGCCTTAAATAGTTATCTCTGTAAGTGTAATGTATAAATGTGTTTTATCATCAGCTGTAGGTACTGCTTATGACTTTTCCCCTTCGCATATAAGAGTGACGAGAGGGCAAGGGAAGGAGGTTTGAATTGTAAAAGTCTTGAGGCTACGAAAAGCGACGGATGATGGGTTTCTTTATAGCGCAAACAGAAGCTTCTCTTTTATCACGGGCCGTTTGTGTTTAGTGGGCACAAACAATGACCTTGCGTGTTGACGAAGAGCTGCAATTACGAGAACGCACCGTGTATTTTCAACATTCCGCTAAATTACAGCTTCATGGCTTCTTCGTGTTCCGTTTCTCTTCACTTGGTTTCAGGCCTGGTCTTGAAGACTTAAATACGGTTAAAACATAGTCAGTAACATGCTTTGGAGTTGTTGACTGACTACAGTAACATTTAGTTCAATATATAATTGATTCGCAGTTGTAGTGCGTAAATATAACCGATTGTTTTTGTTTTCGTTTTGGAAAACATAGTACGCTAATGTTTCTAAACAGTTTGTAATGTATTTGTTGCCTAGTTATCGTGAGTGTGATCCCTTAATGATAGACCGTTGGCTGATAATTTTTTAAGTTCGTTTAACTATTTTCACGCCAGAGGTTTTGATTTTTGGTGATAATTGTTTCGTATTAGGAATAAGCACATTGTTTTCCGATTTAAAAGTTATTTTTTCTAAGAGAACACAAACGCCTGTTTTTAAATAAATATAAAAACTTGTTTTCATTGATAAACTTATTTAGGCGTGTGTGTATTTAAATGTAAACTATAACAAAAAGCCCGCCTAATTTTTAAAAGCATTTTTTTATAGACCTCAAATATTCTTGTAAATACTTTCTGTACAATTTTTACATACTACTTTTCACATGTTGCGTAGCAATGCCCAGAGCAGCTGTAAACATGAAAAGCATGGAGCTCGTTTGGAAGGTTAAAATTTATTATGAAAAGCAGTCTCAAGCGTATGTATAGCTGAACGGACATTGAATGCCAAACGACTAAAAAAATTAAGAATTTCACAAGGAGTAATTAAAACTATGCATGTTAGGAATAAGTGGGAGTGACGAATTCAAATGAATGAATTCGCTCCCAATCAAAGGTAGAAGAGGTGATCAAGACTGCGAAGAAAATGCAGGGTCAGCCGGTCAAATAGCGTGACGATGAATGGCAAACATTGGATTCTTAGAGAAAGAGGAGGAAGAACCAAAAGACGACCAGCTACAAGACTGCTAAATGAAATCAAACGTTTTTCAGAAAAGACATGGATGAGGACAGCATCTATCGAAAAAAATTGAAGACCTTCATCCAGCAGTGCAATGAAAATGGCTGAATATGGTGGTGGTGATTCAATTTTGATAGCAATCATAAGCGAAATTTTGAGAGAGATAAAATACAGATTGATATATTATTGAAGGAGCAAACTATTTCTTTTTTGTATTTATTTTTTATTTATTTTTATTTTATTATTATTATTATTATTGTTCATCACTTTTTCGCTGAAGGCTCAGTTACGGTCGCTGGCATTTATTATAGTTTGTTCTGTATCATTTCCTTCCTAACAGCGGATTTTGGACGAGTTTCCTAATTCGTAGTTTATGATGTTGATCCGTAGTTGTGTAAGGGCTGGTTTATATCTGGAAATAATAATAATAGAAGAAGTGAATGTATACCCGATTTGGAACACTGTATACGACTCAAAAGAACATAATTGTAACTTTATTTGCAAGATATTTCCGTACGGCTTGTCCAGAAATTGTTTCATTCAAACCCAAACTTTTATGTAAAGTAAAACAAGTTGATCACATATTATTTATTTCTCAAAAATGCAAAGTTTACACACACACCAATTGTACTTAGATTTCTGGTCTTGCTTGGTCAAGATTTGCTAGTCAAACTGAATTGTTTGAAATTTCCTGTAATATAATTAGTAGATATATTTTTTGCGTAAACGAACGCTTTTTAATTCCCTCTTCCACAATTATGCCAGATGTTTGATTGTGAAATAATACTTTTAGTTGAAATTATAATTTCTTTGTGAAATAAAGAAAAAGAAGCAATGATTATATTCTTAAGTAAGTTTGTTTTTCATACCTGAACGATGAGTAGCGAAAGGGAAAATGTCAGAGAAGTGATTGTTGTTGACTTGTATGACTCAGAGGGAATTTCATGGGAGGAGTGCCAGTTCTGTAGAACAAAGTAATGATATCCTTCCTGTGTTGTGTGTTCAGTAATAGTGATTCACAAAATTTATGAAATTAACTTTACAGCAATTATTTACCGCCTGTAGGAAGCAAGTCTTTCAAGTTGTATAACGAAATCAAAGCAAGGTTTCCCATTTGAGTTTAAACAGAAAGAATTATGTTAATGTACAGTTGTTAAAATTATTCTCGAAACAACTCGGAGTCTAGTGATCACCTGTTAGTAGTGTTCCTAGGCACATAATTCCTCATTTTCCTAGTACGAATTTAAGTCCTTTAGGCATCTATGGCTCAGGCTGTCCTAGTACGAGGGCGGTCTGATAACTAGTGAGCATACTTATAAAGGAGATATAATACGAGCACGAACGTTTAGGATTTTTCAACATAACTTCCCTGCAGTGTAACACAGGCGCCCCACTGTTCCTCCAGCTGAAAAATTCCACCATGGCAAACCCTTTGTTCTGGTTTTTAAACCACTCTACAATAACATTGACAGCTGCATCGTCCGACGACTGATAAGCTCCACGCAAATGTTGCAAATATGTAGAAGTTGTTTGTACTAAATCTGGTGAGTATGGTGGATGTGTAATCAATTCGAATTGCGTGATGGAGCATTGTCATGAATAAAAATGACTATCTTTCTCCAATTTGTCATGTCTCTTTTGAGCATGTCGCAGTTTTCTTACTAAATTTGCGAAATACAGCCCTGTAGTACCTTTCTCCAGGAAGTCAACACAGAACACTTTCTGCATCCCAAAAGTGCTTATGTAGAATTACTCTCCATTATCATCTTTAATAATTATTTTATTTAATATTCAGTACTCAAGACCACCCTGAGTCTAGTGACCGTACACCATCACCATACCTACTCTTTAAATTTCTTGGAACCTGGCGACGACTGTTTCCACTACTTCAGTTTGTGCTTTGGTTTTCGGATAAACTCTTTTGGAACAAGAATCGGATGGCGGTTCTGTTAGCGTTGTCATGTTGCCTCACTTACTCCTCCGGTATCTGAAGAGAGAAACGTATTTTCTCCTGATACTACAGTCAAGTCATTCTTTCATGACTAAGCTCACTGCTTGTCAACCCGCCCTCGTGCACTTATTCTCTTGACATACTACCATTGTCCGTGAAGATTATCTCTATCCGAAGTGTAACAGTATTTGTTCTATGATTCATGATTCAAAGAAAACCAGATGTTCGGGATTCTCGACACTGCATCATTTGCATATTTTATGTTTCTTATACATTCCTTTAATCGAATATTGATATCTATTTTTGTTTTATATGCAAATATTATTGAATTGATATTTCATTTCATGTAATTCAGGATAAAATTTTCTTTGTGAAAAGTAAGATTTGTAGTTTGAAAGTTTCCCCAACATTCATAGAAGGAATACTGGTTGTTTTAATTCTAATGTTTCAGTATTTTCTTTTCCACTAACTATAGTGAAATAGCTTTGCGTCCCCACCTGTAGGAAACCTACGAGCGGACAAGAAATAGATTACTGTGGTCATTTGCTGTTTTGTCTTTTTCGTTGAAGAAAATTGCGAGATAGAAAACCAGGGTCTGTACATGAACACGTAGAGAATCTCTCGTTTCTGAAGTAAGCTATGACGAAAATGAAAAAAATATGTGTATTAAAATGTCCTTTTAACGCTGTTTACTCACGACATTTTTGAAAAGATGTCCTTGGCCCTTTCTTTCTTTTTGTTTTGACTGATTGCTTTTCTCCCTTTGGCTTCATTGCATGCGTCAGCCCGTTTGCTTTGTTGTCAGTGGGAGAAAATCGACTTCCCTTCAAATCGATCTGTTCTATTGAAGCTTCTCAATCGCGTTCCGTTGAAAGGTGCAGTTAATGCATCTTCCGGGTAACAGGATCCCCTTCACTCTTTGTCCCGTGTAGTGTTTGCTCTCCTTTTTTCTTACGTCATGAAACTTTTGAATTAAAATTGAGTGTCCTACATTCAGCTCTTTGTTGAAAAGACCTCTCCCCTAACGGTAACCTTGTAAGTTATAATTATTGACACTTGGCTTCATTTACATGCTACTGCTTTTGACAGGCCTTTCTGTTGTACTTAGTGGCAATTTGAACATTAATCGTATCCAGTGTTTCTTCCAGAAGATTGTATTTGGGGTTGACTCGGGGGGGGGGATAACGACTCTTACAAATAATACATATTGACTCCAATGTGCTAAACTGTAAATATAATAATGCTACTTAACTACGTCGTACTTCCTTATTAACCTAAAAAACCATGAACAATATTTATAGAATGTGCTATATTATACGTATTTCAGTATACATACGAATAATTCAAGTGTTGAGACTAATTCTTTCGGGGGGTGCGGTTGAAGTCTCCCCAAACCATGCCTGAAAGAACATTGCTCTTACTACTCCGTTGTTTTATGTATTTTCGGTCTGTCCGCAATGTTCGTGTTGTCTGAGGTACGAGACTCTTGGTCACAAACTGCTGGGTTCGAATCGCAGCTGCAAGATACGTAGTGGTATTCAGATTTTAACAGAATATTAAAGTTTGTGTAAAAGAACGATTCGGGGCTCCACAGTCTAGTGGTTAGAGCGTTTGATTTATGTCCGCGTGGTCCCGGGTTCAATTCCCGGCAGGAGCACCAAAGTTTTCGGCGTCCACCCAGCGTCGTGAGGCAAACTGGGGAGTCACGTGAATAAAGAGACTTGGTCTAGAAAGCCTCTGATATGCCTGTTCGTGCTCAAGGTGACGCGCAGGGCTGACCCCACGGCCGTCACTCAGGTGGACGCAGTTGCACCAACCGCGGACAGATGGCGTTGGGACAGGCTCAGGACCCTTGGGCCCATAATGCCATTTGTTATGTAAAAGAACGATCTCTAAAACTAGATGGCAACACTACATCTACATGGCAATAATGTATATTTTCGTTGCAAAATTGCAATTCTGCTCCTACAAATACAAGCCTAGAGAGAGTTTCAACTTTCAGAGAAGAAAGTTCATAACCATTTCAAGAGATCTGCCCGTCCCGATTTTTTCTTTTTTGTTCATTGTTGTGAATACCCACACCTATAACAGTGACACGTTTTCAACAGTTTGGAAGTGAAATATATTTCTGTAGGTCTACTCGGGGTCAGTGATTAACGTTAGCCCTGGGGTGACGGGTTGAACCCTGCTTACGACGACCATCTTAGCTGAGATTCTCTATCGCTTTTCTCAGTCACATCAGCTGAATGCCGGGTAACAAACAGAAACCACTTCATCCTTTTCTTCACAAGGTGTGCTCGCCAGGCGACTCATTCCGAAGTTTTGTGATGCCATTAATGTAAGTTAAATGTCTGCAGCAGTTGTTTGCAGGGAGTTTATCACAATTAGAAAAAAAATGTTGAAAAAATTGTAATTTATAACATAGACCTCATAATAGATAGACTTAGCACGCTTCCCCATTTCTGACTGCGCTAAAACTGATGGATTTTTGTTCAGAGCACGTGATTTTGAATCCATCCGCTAGGTAGCTCTGCCATAGACGTCATATTCTACTATGAGGTCTATGTCAGAGTTACCTAGCGGATGGCTTCAAAAGCACGTGCTCCTGCACAAAAATCCATTAGTTTTAGCGCAGCCAGAAAAGGGGAAGCGTGCTAAGTCTATCTATTATGAGGTCTATGTTTATAACAGTGAGAGCAGTGGGAAAAGGCTAGTAAATGGAATAGATATATTGAAGTGAGAAGCTGAGACTGTGATTGGATTTTTATAAAAGGAGAATCATGATATCAAATCTACATTCTCTTTGCGGCTGAGAACAGTCACCCTGTCGGAGCCGTAGCTGGAGAGTAGTGCCGTGTAGTGAATGTAATTGTTTATTTGTGTTAGAAGCATGAAGTGTTACATTAGATTTGAAGATTAGAGTGGGTTAATGTACTACAAGACAGCCAATGGTCTTTGCTAGTGTTTTCTAGCGTTGCCAGGAAAGTTTCGGTAACATGCAGTGTTGTTTCTTCTTTGTTAAGAATCCTTACTTTTCTTCAAGTATGCAGATGGTTCTGGTGTGGCCCAGAATTTATTTTATAGCAGCTAAGAATCATTTTCTTCAACATAAGTTTAATATAAGGTCCTGGTGGAATATTATTATTTCTTTACTAAATACACACTATTGGAAATGCATAGAGTGTTTCAAAGAAATATCAGTATTTGCAGTAATCTCCTGGAAAGCACTGAGAAATTTCTTTTACGTTTGTGGAGGTTCTTAGTTGTTAGTTCCAGTGTGATTTGCGCAAACACGCAGGAGTATTTAAACGGTTTCTTATCGTCAACATACGTCCAATCCTGGTCAGTTGTTTGCTCCTCTCGATTATTTTCTTGAAATGGGAAATATTCTCAATGGATATTCCGATCTCTGACAAATCGAAAACTTACGTAGCGTAAGTTGTGGTGATATGTAGTATCCGTCCAGTCTTAAGAGTATACTGTTGCTCTTATGGCAACAGCGATGCCGGTTCGACTGTTAAATAGAAAATAAAAAATTAAGAAAAATAACACTGAGCTCGTTGCAGCCGTTCTCTCACTTTAGGTTGCCATAACCAAGCGGCAACGCTCGAGTCGCCTGTTAGTTTTCCTACCTTTCTCGCCGTCAAGTTTTTCAAATGACACTATCGTTACGTTAGATAATTAAATATGTGTAAATGAAGAAAGGAATTAGGGAATTAACTTTCGTACCTATGTTAAATATAAAACCTTTACAAGGGATCATTAAAGAGCAATAACAGTACGTAAAGGAATTTCGAGTGTAGTGGGGGGGGGGGGGGGACAATAAAAAGAACTGCAGCTGTTGCCCATAAGCTGCAACAGTATAGACCAAACTCTGGATCGGTAATAGTTCGTAGGGATAAGTTAGTTTGTATCTTGGGAGTTTGGGCAAAGCATTTCTCACCCTCTATACTGTTTTGTTCGGCTGTGTATATACACTTGTGACTCAACGGCCTGTGTTCGAGTCCTGCTTCAGGCTTCTTTTTCTCACCTTTTTACTCCCTGAAAACTTAATATTTGGTTTTTATCAGTCAAGTTACTGAATTTCCATTCCTGTAGGTTGTCTGGCGTTTTTCAGGAATGTTTATGATTTTTTTTCACAGTGCAACATCACCGAGATGACCCAGGATCTATTCTATTTCCGGACCTGCCAACTTTTACGTTTCCCACGTTAAATTAGGTCCGGTGCTTAGGACATCTTCATCCGATGAAAGGCAGTGGCAGACAAATATCGATTCATCTTGTCCAGGGACCTTCGGTCGGAATACTTTTCATCATCGTCGTCATCAAGGTGCCAAAGCATGTCTTGTGTATCCAGTTTGAGAAAGTGAAGAAAAAGTGTTCAAAAAAAAAGTATGAATAAAATTAAAAGTTGGCTCATTTGTGTGCAAAATTACTTTCGGAATGCAAGAAAAAGCTATATAAAATATACAGTCAGTAGAATATTAATTGCTTTCATTAAAAGTACATTTCACGTAATTCGCGTAACTAAATAAGCTGTGTAAACTTTACTTACATGTTAGTATCTTATCAAGGCGCAATACAATATAAGTTCGGTCAGTGCCTCTTTGCTAAGTTCGGTTCTCATCCCACGCTACTGTGTTGACCTCGAGTTGGCAATAACCTCAAATGCAGGGGAGGGGGACAAGAAGGAAAGGAACTGTACAGAATCGGATGAGCAGGGGAAGGGGGGAATTTTTGAGGGTCTTGCTAGAAAGACAGGGAAAGAAAACAACTTCCCCTGACACTTCGTTCAACGGTGTTTCTGTGGAACAATTTCCTGTTTTGTTCCCATAATTAATCCACGACATTGCCTCTTGTTATGCACTTATAACGAAGCTCATGGATTGTGATTTTTCTTGCTACCAAGCTCGAGTATATGCTGTCAACCGAATCAGTTTAAGTAGTAGGTTGATAGAGCTGTTCGCTTCGAACAATCTACAATGTCAGTATACGAATGCATGGTTGAAATGACTTGGAGTACAGGGCTGAAATTTTCATGAAGACAGGGTTTCATTTGTACGGTCAGATTTCCTAAAAAAACAAACAAACAAAAAAACAACTGTCCCTGTAATTGAAACTAAATAATCCTTCAGTTCATGCACTCCACAAATAGGAGAGAGCGTTCAGCTGAGCTGCCTCCATTTTTTGGACTAACTTACATTCAGCCAGTTTTCGGTTGAACGTTTTACTTCCTGTAAAATTAACAATATGCGTATATATGTGACTTTTCCAATGTATTGCATTGAAGCAGAGTATTTTATGAAAGTTGAAAAGAAGAAAAGGTAATGTTCCTTTAAAATTAATGTAAAAAAAAAAAGTTAACGTGTTTCGATCCAGGGTCCGCTAACACTCTAGTCAGATGCTCTCGCCACTTAGCTACGAAGGCAGTTGGTGCTCATGTCTTTCCGAGTGATATTTATAGCTAGGATTTTACTGCGAAGGAGGTTAATCATGTTTTTGTTTTTACTACGAGGAAGGTCTTGTGAGAAAAAAAAAAGAGATTTACGTTTGCTACAGTG
>JAGDQP010005450.1:24433-41284 GCA_022664845.1 Lepisma saccharinum | reverse complement strand
CATACCTTATTTAATCATATTTAAGGTGTAGAACAAACCATTTCAATATGTAATAGAGGTTCGGAATATACAAGTTTATCAAATATATTAATGTTCTGATGAGGCAGGAAGTTGATAACTAACATGACTCTTTTCGTATTACGATTTTCAGTTGAGTTGGTGGGTATCCATCATTTAACCCCTATACCTTCGCCTTGACTAAACAGCAAAACATTGAACATTGCAGGCCATTACCTACTTAATTAAAACAGGAAGAGCATATACTTCCGGTAGTGTCGTGAAGAATGATGCCGGTGAAATCCATCTGTCCCCAGTGCCATGTCAAGGTTATGTTATGAACCAGATGTGTGGATGAGGGTTATGTGCTGACAAGGGAGAGAGCGTCTTCTGCATGGCCTGCGATGTCTTGCGTACATCGACAAGAAGCTCGTGCCGCCGGATGAAGGGGATGGCTATTGTCAAGAAGCTAGACACGTGCGATTTGAGCAGCTGCGAGGTACATAGAACAAAGTAGACGAAGTGTTTAGAACAAAGTAGACGAAGTGTTTCCGGCGAAGATTCACTTTCAAGGTACACGAGACAGAAAGCAAATTCGTAGCTGTTATTAAAAAAAAAAGAGGGGAGGGCATAATGTGGATTTACTGGTGCATTTAAAATAAACCAAGAAAATTTAGCGCAGACCCAAGCGTGGCGCATTGCAGGAAAACGATGTGATGAAGACCACAGACACGTGAACTGTCTTCAATAGAATCATCTTAGTTTTTTCTCGTACTTCGGTACTTGTTATACATATCATATTAAGTAGGTGTGAAAGGGTGCACCAGTTGGGAAATTCCAATTGATTTCGCGCTTCCGAACACCCTTATCAACAGTGTAGAGTAGTGTAATTTTTTTCTTTCATTTCTCAATTTTTTCCGTGAGTGGAAGTGCATGTGGCGTAAGTTGGTTCAGCGCTTACTCACTCTTCAGTGACTGCACACTGAATCTGAATCGTCACTAAATGGAGTAGACCTTATTGAAGGCCGCACACCAGCCAAAGTGAAAAAGACCAGAGTAATATTGGAAAAACAAAGGTGTAGTAAGAATTACAAACATTACTTTTGTTTTTGTGTGCTCTTGTCTCTGCAGAGCCGGATTAAGGGGCCCTAAAAAGGGCTGCAGCCCAGGGACCCCGTCAAATCAGTTATCCTTATGGGCGGGAATCAATAGCCCCCCCCCCCCCCCCAAATAGCTTAATCCAGCACTGTGTCTGTGACGATAGACACTTACCAGATACCGGCGAGTTCCATAGTGTGCTCGAAGAGAGAAGACGAATGCTTCTATCGGAAATTCTGTAGGACATCAGAAAGTGTGACATTTCCTTCGCTGAAAAAAGCTACATTACCGTTGTGTTCATATCAGTGATACTACACAATGGGTGGGTTGAACGAGCATTGACAACACATCCATTGTGTTATCAACTTATCACATGAATCAACACCGTTTGTTGTGTTGATTTAACAGAAAAAATATAGTCACCCTGAGACACCAAAAAGTTTCGAATTAACACAGCTTTTGGTTTATTTTATTATTATTATTATTCAGTTGAAGCATAAAGGGGCCGCGAAAGTGTCAGTGAATGTATTTAAAAGTAACAGCAGATCGCAGTTGTAATTCAAACGTAATAGGCCTATCAGTTTACACTTTTTGCTAATCGTTGTTTCTCAGCAGTTGAAGTACGGAAGCTCTTCCAACAAATTCTCTGACAGTTTTCCTACCATATAATTGTTACATTCGTAGAACGTGTATCATCCACATACAAAAAAATCGATTATTTCAAAACGCACAGACCGAGGAACGAATGATGTACTCTCTAAGTGCAGTATAATTGAATTTTTCCTCTTTTATCGATACCAGGCACTAATGCGAAAGATATATTAACATGTTAGTTGTGTTTAAATTTGGTTTCACGCACTTGGCTTTCGTCCGTCATTTTTTCAAATGTATTTTGTGACAGTTTTATTTTTTTATTTTTTTGTACTAGAAGAAAGTTTCTATTCAATTCCAAAAACCGTGGTGGTATTTCAGATTTGTTGAGTGATTATCAGAACATCTTTTTTTTTTTTTCAAGTAGTCTTAAAATGAAATGTGTCTGTACCTGTGCGGATAATTCGCGTCAACTAAATTGCTGTTTAAGATAACCCAGGTAATCTACGACTGGTGTAGCCTTTTGTCTACGTAGATTTTGTGTTTGATAAAATAACTTCCCAGTGTTTTTGTATGACCTTTTGTAGTAAAGTAAGTGTTTGTTTTGGGTGGCCATGTCTAATCAGATAATAGATTGCTGTCTGGGTGCACAAGAGAAATCTGTGCGAGTAAGAGAGAGGAAAAAAAAACACAAAATTGTTCAGGTAGTTGTGAAAAGAATATAAAATTATTAAATCATTCCTTTTGGTATTGAGAAGTACTGTAAAGATAATCCTAGTCTGCTGTGGAGGTGTTTTATTTATTTAGTAGTTTTTTAAGGCTGTGACCGCCAGGCGTTTTCAGAGCTATCATTCTCGGATTGTCGCACTACCAAAATAACACTTCTGCAACGTACCAGTAATTGTTTCTTTTCTGGCTTTCAGGGGTTGTTATTGAGGTACTGAGGAAGAGGCGATTGGGAATTATTGATTTCTCTTAATTATTTCTGACCTATAAATTCAGCTTTCTAGTACAACAGGAAGGGCATTTTTAATACCTGGGGGTGAAGGGCTTTATTACTTAACGGGATAATTGCATTTGAGTAGTACAGGGAGAGAGGTGGTTTCTCGTAAAACTCATTTGAAAATCTAGCTCATTAATTTACTCCCATGGCCATGTATTTTAATATTCCATAAACAGCTATTGTTAGAGTACAGAAAAATAAAACATTAGGCTTCAGGAATTAAAATTAGTATATATTTTAACCTTGAACTGAATATGATTGCTGATACGGGAGTAAATTTTATAAGGTTGTAATTAATTTTCAGAAGTAAATTTTGTTAGCTGGTTGCAGAGAATCTTTTGGTTACTACGAAAAATGGTTGCATATATGACATTTATCAAGCTCATTTAGAACTAAATGACGATTTCTGAACATACTCTTGTGGCCGGTTTACACTTATTGTGTATGTGGGCAGCTGTTGTAAATAACCAAATGAGATTTGAGGTCTTGCTTGACGGATTATTTAAAGAGATTTTTACCGAGGCGCCGTAGCTCAGTGGGACAGCGTTGGCGTAGCATTCGGGAGGTCGTGGGTTCAATCCCAGCGGCCGACCATCTTGACTGAGGGTTTTCCAGGGTTTTTTCCTTTGCCACACCAGGCAAATGCCGGGATGGAACCTTCAACATAGGCCTTGACCGACACCATCCCACTTCCTTGTCCTAGCCTGAGCCTTAGATGCCTAAAGGTCATAAATAACATTCAAATTCATTTGAAATCGTTGCGGAGAAAAATCTTGGCATTATTGTTTATCGCAGTGGCGCTGATTTCGACGTGCACTGTTGAAAATTTTCGGAGGCATTTCTGTAGAAAGCTAGGGAACTATAACTATCTCGACATTTCCTGTTACTTGGGTAATAAAAAACAGCAAAATTTCAGAAAAAAAAAAAGAACCTCAAGTGAGATTTGAACCCGGGGTCTTTAGTTAGACTGGACTAAATTGCAACTGAAGAAATCAATACAGGAAAACAGTTTAGGGTCAGAAATGCGTTGCCCGAACCCGAAAACATAAACAAAATTCCTTCCACGACTTATGCCATGTTCTTATAGCTTTTTCTATTTGTCAGCTAGAGATCGCAATTCCCATTTACTGAGAATATTTCCCATTTCTGTTAAAATACGTGTTTAAAAATGGCGACAGCAAACACGTGATCAGAATTGCAGGTTTGATTACGATAAGAGACTGTTTTCTCTTTCTGCGCATGTGCGAAAGTCACGCTGGAACGGGAAAACGAAACCCTCCAACTACGCAAAAGAAATCTGTCTGTGTTTTTGACACAGTTTGCAGCCACAGCAGGATTATTGCAAATACTTGTTTTTATGTGGAACAGTATTAGATGTATTAAAGAACTTTCCCAAAATTGTTTACAGTGTGGAGTATGTAAGGTAACTAATTTTGAAACTATGTTTCTTAATGTTAATATGTTCCTATTATTTGAAAGTTTTCTTTGTTTATGAATGAGCCGTTACTAAATTTGATACTATTTTTATCATTTTAGGTAAGTGGAGTGAGGTTTGATCTACTGAAGATCATTATTTTCTAGCAACTACAGTCTAAAGTTACGTGACGGAGTAGAAAGGAGTTATGTCAGCTAAGTAGCATGCTTTTAATTTCACATAGTTTCAGGTATCATTGACGTTTTGCCCGTTGAAATAAAATCTGCCTTGCACTCAAGTATTACGGAGGGGTACATAGAGAATTACTTAATCTGATGTTCCATTGGTGGTGGTGGTGATGCACGCTTCGAAAGTACGATTTATTATTTCGTTTTCAAATTATTATTATTATTTTTTTTTTCGTGGTTTTATGAGATTTTCATCGCCCTGTATATACGCGAGACTACTTTCCCGAATTCAAGGTCTGAATTTTATTCCTTCATTTTTACCCTGTATTAACCAATGGGGGGAACCTTTACCGAAAATACCTGAATTTTGAGCTTTTGGATTAAATATGATTTTAAAAGGAAATAAGGCAAGAAAATTCAGACCTTGAATTTGCGATATCACGAGACCGGACTTGCTTCCATCCCTCATGTGCTTAGATCGTACATGCCAGAATATTGTAACTTTAAATAAGACGAGCGTGTCTTACATGTACTTCAACCAACCCACTCGGTTTTAAGAAAACTACGTACTAAATATCGTTATAAAGCTGTATGAATTACTCCTATCAGAATCGTAAATTCACCGAAATGAAAAAATGTACCTTCTGGAAAATTTAATTTTTACCATGTTTTTGACCCCGAATTAAACGGGCAGTGACTTGCGGGAGGTTTCTTGAAACACAAATTATTGTAGTCTGAAAAACATGTACGCTTTTCAGAAGTAACTGAATGTAAGTGCTAATTTTTTTAGCACGTCCAACCAACGGTGACTTGTCCTGTACAATAAACATTAACAGCACTTTTAATGTAAATGAAGGGCTAATTAAATATCGATTAGGAGGTGGTTACCGTCGTGGAGATGCTAATTATCTTGTTATGCTTCAGGAAACAGCGTTAGTCTCGAAAGTGGGCAGTAAATGGAGAAGACCGACGAAAAATGACATCGTTCAACTCAACACGCTACAAGCGTGTCCTTGGCATGTTAATATTTTGTGTACAATTTCTTGTCATACTATCACCATCTATGATCTCACTACTGCATGTATTTTGCAGGACACAAACAGGAAGTTGCATGGATGAAGCAAAATTTTCACACGAACAAATGTGTTTTATGTTGTTTATATGATAAAATTAATTCTGTGGGCGGTAACAACATTGTTCATATGAAGTGGTATCACTGCTGGAGTACAGAAATCTGTGAAAAAGAAGTCATTGGGAAATAAATCTCACTGTGAATACCCTGCTTGACATTATTATTACTAAGAAATTGTAACATGCACAATAGGAAACAAGAAGTGAATCAGCCGGGGCTTGATGTGTAGCCCTGTAGTCCAGTTACCTTGGAGACAAGATAGATTTGTGGGGAGACACCGTTCTCATGACGAGTTGGCTGTAGACTCGCAATCTGCCTCGGATTCTTGCCCCGAGTGTGGTTTGGAACTCACATTAATAATAAATATCTTCCTTAAAAGCAAGATGAAATTCTCAATTCAAATAAAAAGAAGAGGATCATTATGTATCTTGTGAGACTTTCTGTGTACCGTAGGAACAATCTTACCCAGACCCCGTAGTCCATGCGGTAACGTTACAGACTTGTGATCGGCAATGGGTAGGCACGTGGCTTTGAATCCCACAGTCGACAATGCTGAGTGAGGTTTTCCAGGGCTTCCCCCCCCCCCCCACACACACACATTTTCACCAGCCGAATACCAGGATGGACCTTGAC
Source organism: Lepisma saccharinum (assembly GCA_022664845.1). Taxonomy (NCBI): domain Eukaryota; kingdom Metazoa; phylum Arthropoda; class Insecta; order Zygentoma; family Lepismatidae; genus Lepisma; species Lepisma saccharinum. The sequence goes on along the minus strand of JAGDQP010005450.1, from coordinate 35,228 downwards.
TTATTCCCTGGCCACTACCTTCCTTATCCTCTAACCTATACTCTCCTGACCTAAAGATGCCTAAAGGCCTTTAATGAAATTCAGTATTTTTTTTTCGCTTTAAACATTTTAATTTATAATTTCGAGCATCGAGGTCAGCAAGTTTTGTTCGTTATTTCCAGAGGTCATGTCGGTGTGTTTGCGTGATCTTCGAAATTCTCGAACAAAAGAGTGGTGTATGCTTGCCCCTGATTACATATACATTTATTTGCTCTAATACACCGATTTAGTTCACTATGCGCCTGGAAAAACAATTGTCCCCTTCATACATACTGTAGGTAAAATGTGCCCACGCCGGACATTATGTAAAAGTCTACAAATGTACAAATGGTAGTGCTTGGATGAGTGTTTCCATTTGTTTCTCAAGAGCCCCCAGATTGCATGCATACTGTTCTTCCTTACACGACTGACGACTTTATGTGTGTGTGTGTGTGAGAGAGAGGGGGGGAAGGGGAGGGGGTACACGGAAGGAGGAAAGCACCTGGGTCTACTTCCTCGCTTGGTTTATTTATGTATTTAGAGGCACACGTCTGCAAAGGGAGAGAGAGCCTTGTTTCTAAGATGGTGTGTTGGAAAAGCACTGTTTCTGATTAATCTAGGGAAGAAGATTTTTCCCCCATTCACAAAATTACCTTGTCTGCTGGCGTCGTCTAAAGCACATAAAATGTATTTTTACATTTCACTAGAGGGAGGGGGGAGGACCCTCTGCGATTCTAAACGTATTTGTGAGATTTTGCTACATAGTGAGTTCAATTTCTGTTATTGACAAATTTATCTTCATCCTAAATATTCTTTGGGATGTGGAACAACAGTCTGGAACGATACCCAAAATTAAAATTACCTGTATTTAGTGAATTTCGATTAGTGAGCTATACAGGCAACTACGACCTGATCCCATTATAGACCAGCGGGATAACGTCCCACAGGGAAGACGCCTTCCAGAAAAAGGGGATAGGATGAGAAAGACTTGCATCTGAGTATTCGTGTGGTAGGGCTAAAGAAACCCTGGGTGGCTAGCGTAAGCAGGATTCAAACCTACTGGGTCCTTAGAGTGCATATCCGAGATCAGCCGCCTTCGCCACTAGATCACGGAGACTGGATGAATACTGAACGTGTATTGGACTTCTGCCTGTTACAGAAAATTTAGAAATGGTAGCTCACTCTTCGTCCTTCGAGCTAGCTGCAAATTTGTTTTAATGACACCCCACCCCTCTCCTTACTCAAAGAAAGATTGGTGTTGGTTTTAATTTGTCTTCACTGCATTCCGTGACTTGATACATTTTACGTTGTGCCCTGCTTTTTTTTCCTCTTCTTTTTAAGCCCCCTCCCGTTCTAATAAAAAGAGATGTTGCCAATTTGGCCAAATTTCCTGAAAGCGTATCTGCACATCCAGCTGTGGCCTATTCTTTCTTCCGTGAGAACAGGATGCATGATGGTGACTGACACTAACGTAATTGAAATGGATCAACCTATTCTTCCCGAAATTCTTTCGACATCGTCAGCGTTTATGCTTTTATTTTAACCAGTGTTCATAACAGCAGTGAAATGAAACTTCAGGAAGTTGAGAATGTTTGCTTGTTGTAGTGTAATCTTCAGAATTTTCAATTGACCAATCGCTGTTAAAATTGTGCAAGCTATTTTCCGCATCATTCGCAGAACTATTTTGCTGTTCCCTTGCATGGAGTTAATGTGAATTTGTAGTAGGCCCTACATTCGAATGCAAATTCATAGGATCGTGTTAGACAATCTTATTGTTAGCATTGGGCAGTGGATAGTAAAGAATTTATTTCCCGTTTTACTTTTCGTAGTTACGTGTATTTGAACGTTTCGTTTCCTATTATAATTTTCACTTCCGCTTTGAATTTTTGGATAAATAGGGATAAAATAGGTTACTCAGTTTAATCTGTCCTTTTATCCAGTCCACAGTACGATGGGACTCATTCAAGAACTTCCTTTTTTCATTAGGATTTGTAGCAATATTTTTGCTCATCAGGTAGTGAGTGAATGATTGGTTGTCAATGTAACGTAACAACTGAATCACATAAAGTGACAGTATTCTTTGTATGTGGATGTTCATTGTCTTATAAAACTTCGGTAAACTTTATCTTGTATGGACCAGTCTAGTAACTTTTGACTTCGGCCCATCACGATTCGGTCTGTCTACAGCCAATTAAAATCCTCAAACATCCACGCCCCTGGCGGGATTAAAGCGCCTTAGAACACACGGCTACCTGGTCAGCTCATTTGCCTTATATTTTCAGTCTAACATAAAGTTTATTTCCTAATTTTTAGCTTCAAATGCAAGCAATGAGTACTGCACATTTCTTGTGTATACCAATCACCTCATTACTCTGTAGTACTGCAGGTGAATTTTGGATAACTCTAAACCACTTCTACTATAATGTTAACCTGTTTCCAAAAACGTTTTTGTGATTTGAACGTAAAATCAACAAATCAAAGGATAAAGTAAATATCCTTTTTCCATGTATTTACTGGTTCTTGTTTCTTGTGTTCCCTTGAGATAATTTATTTGTCATTTTCTTGAAATCTTGTGAAGATAAATAGACGAGTATCATTTCATCTTGCGTGTCCAACATTTCTTCTTTCGCTTGAAGCAGTGAAGCATGATGAATTATTTTGCTAATTTTATGATCCCCCTTCCTCACATTCATGCATGTCTGTGATGACGTCATGGAGCTCTTTGTATGGCAAAAAGGAGGGATGTCTTGTGGCAAGTGATGAGGGAGAAATGTCACATATGGGAACTGCGATTGGGTTTCCAGTTGGTGCGGCGACGGCAGCACATTGGTCCGTGAGGGATGTCAGAGAAGCCGAGCGAGCGAGACGGCGGGTGTTGTCGAAAGTCTTTCTCTGTAGGCTTGTTTCTCGCATCACAGAGGGGGAGTGCTATTTCGGGTCGGGTCGGGTCCCTCCTCCCCCTCAACTCATCCCCACAGCTGCTGGATTGAACGAGGGGTGAGGCTTGTTTGAGTTTAGTTGAGAAAAAGCAGTGATGCACATGCTGCAGCCTGTTCATCTCTTTTCTTGTAGTGTTAAAACATTGTATTTAGTTGCATCAGACGTTAACACAAATCAATATTGACACTTGAAGGTGTAGTTTTGCTGCTGTTGTGAAACGGAAAGCACTGAAGGAGCCTTCTGACTTGTAAGGACGTTGTTCGACATTGACCGTGGTTTAGTAGCAGCGTGTGTGGTGCGTAAAAAGTGCGTGTATTGGCGTTGGACATGGCTCAGATGCGATCCAGTGGTGGAGACGCTCAGCAAGTAGAAGAAGAAGATGAGGATGAGGGAATGGTAGATTGGGTAAGAAGTGTTATATTCCAAGGCCAAAGCTCAAATAATTAAAAGACGTGATTATTTTCAGACCAGAGCAGTATGTCTTTATAGTTTGCCACTTGTAACATGAAGAAAATTACATTTCAGGAAGTGAGCAAGTGCGATATATATATTTACTTGCATATTTATTGGATTTCTCGTATTTTGTGACTAGATCTTGTGTACAACGGTGTAAAGAACGTGGTGGCATATCGACTTCGTATCGCGCACCCACAGAATTGTAAATATCAAGCAATTTCAGAAGCCAACTTGGAGTAACTAACTAAATCAACATTTTATCGTATCGAAATGACTTCTTTTGTACTTTATATCAATGTATGAATACTGGCATTTTTTTTTTATCTCATCGCAGTACTTTGTACTGCCCAGACCCTCTCTGCGAAAGTCTTCCCTCGCTTTGCTTTCGTTAACAACCCCGCATTAGATTGGAATGGGCGTTAAGTACGGTACTCTGCGTTACGAGACATTATTCCGCTTTTCTGGAAATCGCGTTAATCAAACACTTATCAGACAATATATTTCTAATGTGAATATCATTTGCGTGGCACGGAAAAAAAGACTTGGCTGCTAACTTGGAATAGCAACCAAAACTGAATTAGCAAGTGCTAGCGTCACGGGGGGAGTGTCCGGAAGTAATGCATGCAGTTGCACGGTGGGTAACGTCTTCAGCATGATACCGATGAAGAGGTAAAACCTTCACCTTGTCGATATCTAAATGAGGAATCACCGCTGTAGTTGAAACGTGAGTACGGACCGCAACTGAAGCGCCAGTCAAGTAAATTATACTTCCTCCTATTTTTCTCATTTCAAGAGCTTTATTTTGCAAATTTGACCAATTCGTGTCAGCATGAAATAAAGCTACGTAAGTTGCTAATTTTTTATGAACAGAACTGACAACTTTTGGTCGAAACGCGCCACATCTGAAGGATGTCTTTCATCAATCACTCTTCCAGAACAGAGATGGGAAGGTAACATCCCCAATTGCCGATTCGAGGTTCGTAACGTTACTATTGGTGCTTGGGAACTGGAGGGAAAAGTTGTACCTTTTCCTGTGTGATGGGACTGTAGCCTGTATTTCTCTCTAGCACGGCGTAAAGCGTTCAATCACTAAAGGGCAACTACATGCAACCTTAGTTTGATTCAACAACGAGCTGTTTCTTTCTGCTTCACTACACAGATAGTAGGGTCTAGCCATCGCTAGGAATGTATATTTCGTTAGTTTGTGTTTTTCAAGATTATATTGCGAGTGTTTTGCTCTTTAGTAAACAGTGTTGCCTTTACTTCCGTCGTGGGAGAAGAAATGAAAGTAGTTTTCGTTTTGGTTCAAGGTATGATCACAACATTCTGCTGGTGACCGGGGAAAACGTGTCAGCATACTCCAAAATGATACGCAATTCCTGTGCGGCAGTTGTCCTCCTCAGTTTAATCCTGCATTGTTTAATAATCTCGTATCAGTCGTGATTAGTCACAAAAGGCAAGACTAAAGAAAGGTTGATAATGTAGATTTTCCGTCTTTTAAATTATGATTTCAGATTTGAAAAGAAACCTGCTGTGGAAGACATAGGACATTCAGGTACAAGATCTATAAGTTAGTTTGCATTTTTCATGAGGTCGTAGGGTTGGCTTTGGTTATAGAAAAGAAAAACGTGCGATGCGCACGCGCCGTGAACGGCACATGGGGATGTGGAGGTAGCGCTCAACACATTCTCGACCTATAATACGAATGAAGTGGGGTGGTCAGTTGCACGCTCGACCGCCTTTACAGAAGTATCAAGAAAACACTGATTATTGATGGTAAGCTTGAGTGCACCTCAGACCGCCAGGCATGGGAGCATTGAAGATAAGTCTTAAGCGTCCTGCCTGGGATTTGATCTCGAACCACCTGTCCTGATTCGTACTCAGACGCGCTACCGACAGCCACAGCGTCTCCTTTTGATTATATAGAGATCAGTAAATCTGATATTCAAGTCTTTGAGTTCGTTGCACTTCAGTTTGATTCATATAGATTCATTGTTTGTGACTCTGTGTATTGTAGATACATGTAGAACAATAATCATACCGGTATAGGAAAAGTTAAGCTTGTCTGAAGGGTTGAATCTGAGAAGCGTCAAGATTCTAAGAATAAACGTGGTGCGAAAATGCAGGCAGTGGAGGAACCTGTGTTTTGCCTCAACGGAGAAACAGAACAGAAAATTATGGATTGCTGCAGGTTGTCAGAGAAGCAGTTTCTCCCATCCATAGTTTATTTTTTCTAAATTCTTTCCCTTATTAAACATAAAGCCGCCAGACGAGAAATTATTCGAATCCCCTGAACGTGTCAAGGGTGAAGACCTCGAATTTGGTCGTAAATCGTGAAATCTTCTGTTGGTGTTCATAGTAGACAGAGGTTACTGGCGCATGGTTAGAAGGTTAAATTTGTGTGGGAGTGTAACTTGATAACGAGCGTGTTCGGCGTAACAGCCATGTTTGTGTAAATGACGGGGTTGAATGAGTTGGGGTGAGGTGGTAGACAGCTGGCAGCTGCTAAGACTGAGAAACATGTTCGTGGTTTAAAACTGTCACGAAAACTGGGTTTTATAGGATCGGAAGGTTTTTAGTGACAATTTGAATTAAGGGTTGAGAGTAGGCAAAGGGATCTGTAATTTTGGCGTGTTAACGTTCATCAGGCGCCCAGACAATAGTTAGCCTAGGGCGTTTGTACCTATGACATATAAGTATTATCCTAAAGGAAACTCCTATGTGTACTAAAAGGGCGTATATCTTGTTTATTTTGTATGTACAAGACTAATTTACAAGTGACATAGTGACAATCGGCATGGCGAACCGATGAAAGTTTCCCATTGCCTTCCATCGGATGATGATGATGTAAGGACGGGAGCTACAGTTTAATATGAGCTCCGAACCGCTTATGTCCCCACCGGGAATCGAACGCTGGACCCCTTGATATCAAGGCAGCGAGCGTTACCACTCATCCATAGGGGACACTATTGTTAAATTGTACTCAGGACTTCATTACAATACAAATTCTTTCTCGTGTACTGAGCGTAAGATAATACTGCTACCCATAGTCCAGTGGTTGATGTCGCGGACTGTAACTAGGCACTGGGGAGGTACACCGCTATGTGTCTGGCTCCCGGAAGGTACCTTGAATATGGCCCTGGACGCCCTATTTTCTCCATCAATTTCTCATGGAACAGTGGTTGCTGACTTGAAGCATTTGGGCCATAGCTGCCAGTCTCCCCCAATTTTTTAGTTTGTATACATACACTAAAGAAATAGTATTTTCTTAATCCTTAATTATCAGTATCAGAAAGACAGTCACCATAAATAGAAAATTGATACGTATAAAAAAACAACAGTTCTTCTTTCCGTCCAAATGGAAGTAGGTAGTTTTTGCATCCAGTACGTACAAAACCCCTTCTAGGAAGAAAAAAAAGGAACACTTTACGTGTACATCATCCTGTGGAGATGAGGAAATATCAATCTCCGAGTTGGACAGGAAGACCTCAGGCAGGACAGATGGTTTAAAATGAAACTGGAGCTCAACCTCCGATTGAGACCACACAACACATTACCTACTTCTTTCATCTCGTTTGCTCTTTGTTCATTGATTGTAACTTGGTGTCAAGCAAAATACTTATAATTGGGGACAGAAAAAGTACATCTTTTGATTTACTCATAAAATATTGTACGGAAAATTTAGTCACTAATATGCATTCTTGATTGCCTTTTTTCCCCTTCTTTTTACCTGTAGTGCTAGCACTCTTAAGAACAGTTCGTTTAGGATGGAGAGGCTGTCCAGTAGTTTCGCTAGCAAGCAGACATACTGATGAAGCAGAAAAAAATAATAAACTTCTTTCTTCCGTCATTGTTAGAATGTGAAAGTAAGTTCGCATGCAAATTTTGGCAACTCGAGCGCATTTGCTTTGGAAGATATCGATGATAAGTCAGATCCTTGTTTCTGAAAAGTGATAAAGAAAAGTGTGGAAATACCCTTATTTGTAATTGCTGGAAGAAATGAAAAGCAAATACACAGTAATGGGTACAACGTGAAAGGCACTACGTATAGGAGGGTATGGTCTTCATGGCCGCCATATTGAATCGATTGATTTTCTTACCTGGGAAGGGGATCGTGTAACACATCATTCCGGGCTAAATTTTACGGAAATAAGTTTCTGAAGTCAGTTTAGCCATAAATGTATTATTGTGAGAGAGAAGGATATGTGACGTTAGTCTGGGCGATAACTTGAAAACACCCATTTCGTTTTGAATTGAAACCCAAATGCATACAAATCCATAGTGAAGGAACAATTTGTATTCGCAAACTACCCCCTGTCCACTTTGCTCAGGGCTGTCTCTGGGGAGAGCACCAGTAATTATAATAATTATTCTTTCATTACTCTTTCTGGGAGTACATGTTTCTCCTTAATATAACACATATTCAGTTCAAAACTTTTAATAGACCATTTTCTCAGTTACTTTGTTCATTATCCTACGAAGTAATCTCTCCTTCGTTGTGAATAATACAATTTTCATCGTTGGTATTTACGTCCTGACTTCTTTTTCTCATTTCAGTATCTCTCAACTAACTTAGATGGCTTAAAATCTGTTTAGTGTAGAAAGGTGTGTTCCGTAATTTGTGGTAATAATTCTTTTACCAGTGTCGTAAAAGTACACCCTGAGGTGAATAGAGCTCGAGTCAGTAGGTCTGTCCTATGTTGTTGCTATTTTATTCATAGTTATATAAATCAGATTTTTATTTATTTATTTAGGGAGAGGCGTCGATAACCTGAAATAGTGATACGGAATTTATGTGCATTGTGGATGCTGTATATTGACAGTTGAATAATTTAGATTGCGTAGACACTCACCTTTAAAAGCCTTAAAGAAAACAATCTTGAATGAAAGGGAATGTGCAGTGGAACCAACTACAAAATGGGAAAAGTTCTCTTTTTTATATTCTTTCACTAAGGAAGAAGCGAGGGAGCCTTGGGAATAAAGAAAGCGTCCTAGGTTCCTAGGACAAGTAGCAATTTCCATATGGGCAATAGCAGGTAACAGGGTACACACATTGAGTAATCTGATAAGGGCTAAAACTCCCGTTGTATCAGTCGTCTGCACACGGGGTCGATTTCTGGTGGAGCTTGTTTGAACGTACTCCGTAAACTCCAATCGTAGGAGTTGGTTGACGTCAAAAGACGACATTCGATAAGCCTAGAGTCTGTCCCAGTACTTGAGCCAGCATATCCAACAATTGAAATGTACGAAATAGACAGAAAATGTTGAAAGTAAAAGTGTAGCTTGGTTTAGTAATAAATGTATAGTTTATTTCAGAAATACATTACTTGTTGAACTTTCTCAAAGACTCTGAACTTCAGGCTCATTGAACTATTTTGAATTAACAATTTTTCACACAATTTAGTTAGATTTAGGAACTTTGGTTTATTCAACTTACATAAACGCAGTCAGTCATGCCAATGTGCTTTTAGTATCAGAACTCACGAAGCCATAATAGTACGTGCATAATGGTGTATCTAGTTGCATTGCATACAATTTAGTCACCAGAGTTGACGTCGATATCCAATAGAAAATAATTACAGTGAAACCTCTCTAAAGCGGACAGCCACGGGGAATCGAAAATTGTCCGCTACAGAGAGGTGTCCGTCTTGCAGAGGTTTTGATATTTCCTTACGTGAGTGAGTGAACCATGTCGTATGCAACCAACCAGGTGGATGAAGGAATCATACGGTATAGCTATAACTAAAAGCTAACATTACCCTAAGCCGTCTAAACTGTAATTTATGTTCAGAGCACAACTTAGAAATAACATTTTCCGCGTGTTTGTGATTTTTTTTAAAGAAAGAAAAGAGCAAAAGTGCTGCAAAACCGTGAAATACGTTATTTATTGTTTTTGTGTAATCTTTCACTTCATACGGCTTTCTCTCTTCGATTTCATGTGCCGCCCTTTTACCATACGAGTGGAGTACGTTTCTCTCTTCAAGCATATTGTTTGTCCAGAAGTGCACGAAGAAATGTGCAGTTCCATCAGCGTTAATGTTTTTCGGCCTGAAATTACGAAATGTGGAAGGCAATTTGTCCAACCATTCTATATGACAATCAACATGTTGACAATCTGCGGAATCACTTTGAAAGCCCGTTATACGGAGGTAAATATTGCCAAAAAAATGACAGAAAACACTGTCCGTGTCCGCTTTAGAGAGGTTTGCCAATACGTTTCTTCGTATGCCGATGGTTGGGGATGACAAAATTTGTCCGTTACGGGAGGTGTCCGTTACTAGAGGTTTCACTGTATATCATAACTGCAGAAAAGGAAGAAAACAATTTTGAAGCACTTTTTAACGAAAATGCCGTTTCTTACACTGGAAAAGGCGAGAGAAAGAAATAATATCTGGTAAAAATGAAGGATGTCTTTTTCGAGAAATCGTTTTGATTAACTGTAATACACAGAAAGGTAAATATCTCGATGTTGTTTATAAATAAAGCTGAAATGATATCTATCTGTGTGGATGTATGCACATTGTACACTAAAAATCCACACCTAGTCCACACCAAGTTTCGCAGTCCTTGTTCAGAAGTCTCCCAGCACAATTAATTTAATATAGTATTAAGATATCCTAAATCCTTATGCAAAACACACATCACCTATGTTCCTTGAGTCCAACATAAGTATGGATACGATTGTTTTATTTGCTCCCGCGCCAACGAACGCACACATCAGCTAATGTGGAATAAAAAATGAAATTTTATATGTATCCTTCTACACACACTCAAAGAATGACGATGTGTTAAGAATGCATTAGCGAAGCAATGATGTAGAAGACAGTTTTGCTTAAAGATCGAGTTCAGTGAGAGTACTCGCAGGAAACACTAAGAACGTACTATGCAATATCGAGTTCTGTAGACCTCTGAAAGGGGTCGTGGCTAGTGCGCGGGGTGAAGTGGGAAGTTCACAAGCAATCAGTGAGAACTCGCACTTCGGTACCACCTATCTCGCATTGGCTATTAAAAGGGCCTTCCCACTCATGATCAGGCTACGACTCCTCTCTCGCGGCTACAGAACTCAGAACTAGACAGTACGAAGAATGAACTTCAGATTGACAGTAGGAATCAGCTTCTTTTTTTTTTTTTTTTGTGTGTGTGTGTGTGTGTGTGTGTGTGTGTGTACGCGGACCAACTGGATTGAAGTTAATTTTGGATAATAGTTTTGTTTTTATCCCTTCTGCCAGGAGATCGTGTCTATTCAGTAGATAAGTTGTTTCGCTTCTTTCAATCTTGGGGTCGATCCCTCGGAGGAAACATAGTGGTTCGGAATGCACTTCCGGATTTGCAGGTTATCATCGTCTCCGTACTCAGTTAAAGACAATGGCAAATAATAATT
>JAGDQP010005450.1:0-19433 GCA_022664845.1 Lepisma saccharinum | reverse complement strand
TACAATATTTCATTGTTACTTTCATATTTTTCGATATATTTTAAAGGCATATTTTTGTTTTTGATATAACACCAAAATATCTCGAAAAAAAAATAAAAAAAATCTTTTGAAAGACTTGCTTTTCTTAAAGAATTCGTACTAAAAAGTAAAAAATAATTTTGTTTCTGCGTGACAAAAAATAAAAGTATGGGATGCGCCAATTCAAGAATGTATAAAGTAACTGTATATGGGTGCGCGCCCCATGCTTTTCTTTCAAGTCATGCATAAACAAAATTATTTTGTACTTGTATTTTGTGCGAAATGTTATAGGCCTAAGAAAAGTATGTCTTTAAGAAGTTTTTTTTATTTTTATCGTAATCTTACTTTCCAAACATGCATAAAAAATTCTACAAATGGACAAGACATTTAATTGTAATGTAAGTAATTTAAAATTTACAAAATTTCAGAATTTTAAATTTTAAGACAGGTAATTTAAAAAATGTAAGTTTTTTTTCGTGCGAGCTGAATCCTTAAAAAAAAAAAAAAAAAAAAAATGAAGTTTCATGTAAGCTAGGTAAATCCGTGGTAATACATATACGCCTCGATCCCACACAGTAGAACGACGTTGTCACTTGCATTGAATTTCTAGAGCTTTTTTTTTTCTTCTTTTTGATATTGGTACAGAGAAAATTGTTGCCTATTTACATTTTTCGTCAACACGTATCCAAGTTTTATACATTCACACAATTTTTAATCTATATGAATAAAATGCGTTTAGCCACATCGTTTGTCCCTGTGTATTACCGGCGTAAAGAATGGAGAAAAATTTCATTCAATAACTTTGCACCATGTAGAGAGATTAATGGGATTTCCCCTCACAACATATATGGACCATAGGTGAGTTTACGAGCGATATTCAGCGTGTAGTACGTCCTCATAATTCATCAGGGAATTAACATGTGCCGTTTTTTATGGTGTGTTCCGAGGTATTAAACTCTCCCTAGCTGATAACAGCAGGGGGAGTCAGGGTCATGCCATATGTTGGGGATAATTAGTGATTGGGACGACTCCTTTTCGACTGCAGGGTTGATTTCTAAAACATATTTGTTACTTGGTGGAACAAAATATTGTGCTGTTGGAAATATTCCCTGCTGATGCCGAAGCCACTTTTTTGTCTTTATAATTTTTTATTTTGTTTGTTTTTAGCAGCAGCCTCGTCGCCTTCCGTTTTTAGTGCCGACTTTTTACTGCCCACTCTAGTTTTATGTAGATGCATGCATGAATTCCAAGCTGTGTGTGGAGTACAGTATATGTTCCACCAGCTCAGAAAATGAAGTTGTTCTTGAGAAATGAAAGTTGGCTTTTTTCTTCCTTGTTTTTTTTTAAGAAGCTGGGGCTAAGGCTACAAAAGGCATCTTGTTTTAGAAGAAGAGTTGGAAGCTAAATATACAGATTTTCTTTTGTTAAAAGAAAAGAACTGTGGAGACTGTCTCCGAAGATTCTAAAAGCTAAAAGACTGTTTAGTGTTATGACGTTTTTAAAATAATCTGTTCTTCGTAACTGTGTAGGGTCTTTTTTTAACTTTATGTTATTTCCTTTTCTGTGTGCAAGTGTTCAGTTGGAAACCTCACACAATTAGTCGAAGCTCCTTTATCCGGCCTTCGTCTGTCCGGATTTCTGGTTTATCAGGGTTCAGTTTTTGTACTGTAGGTTGATGTAGTTCTTTACTGTAAATTTGAATTTTCATTACCAGAGGTGTTGAATCTCGAGAGGTCCAACCTCAACCTCATTTGAAGTTCAGTCGCGAGGTTGAGATTGAGTGAGGTCGAGGTTGGAAGTTCGAGGTCGAAGTTGAAGTCCCATCGCGAAGTCGAGCTTGAGTGAGATCGAGGTTAAGTGAGGTCGTGGTTGAAGCCCCGTTGCGAGGTCGAGTCCAAATGTACACCTATCATTTTTACTGTTCTGTGAAATATTTTTATCGTGAAAATAAATTGTCAGTGCATTAGCATAGTAATAGAAATTGTTCTACAGTACGATATGGGGACATTCAAATAATACGTATGTACACTTTTAGTCATTTCAAGCTCCCTTATAACTAAAAGTAAGCACATACGAGACTCCTCCCTTGTGTATATGTAAAATTTATCAAATTTCTTGTCATTTTGTAGTACAAACGAAAGTTTAAATCGTAAAATCTACACTGATATGTTTTTAAGCGAATCTTATGTAAGTTTTGTTCTGACCCCCCTCCCAGATAAGACAAAATACTATTAGTAAGTTTTTTGCGACTAACTGCTATTTGTTCCCTTTAATATACATACACAATTGTGACTTATGAATACTATTGAGAATGGAAAAGAAGACGGCAAGATATCGAACATTTAGTGGCGTAGCTGAGAAAAAATTGGAGTGGAAATGCCAAACGTTCTAAAGGCCGTTAAAAAAGAAAATGCCCACAAGCATGTTCGATATATCCAATATTTTATACATGAACAGTATAATTTCCCGTTGACATATTGAGATGTATATAGTAAACTATTAATAATATATTATATTCAAATATTTGAAGACATTTTATAAACCAAAACTCTAAAAGAGTCAAAATAACCACCAAGGCAAATTTAGTGAGAACGGAACTTGAATATTCTACTTCTGACAGGCATAAGACGAGTAAACCGATTCCCACGTAAATCAGTGGGAAGGTCATACCGAGAAAGAAGAAAGAAAGAGATGTTTTGACTGTCAGGGTCCCCGGAAAGTCCCGCCCTGTTGAGTGACTGCTCTCCAACTTCTACTGGCGATCTCCGCATGCACATGCAACTAAAGCAGCTGTCGCGGCTGTGGATGCTACGATTTCTGTCTTTCGGAGACGTTTACCGCGGATCGGAATGTGTAAACGTGATTAAAGAAGGTGAAACAAGAAGATAGAGAAACACGAGAAGAGTTTTCCGGAAGAGGGCAAAACCCAGAACATGCAGTGCTGTATATTCTGTAAAAACCCTGTTTCGGTTCAAACTACTGATAGTTTACCTGGTAAACCACGCATGCAAGAAAAGTGGAGAAACTCAGGTAAAAGTCTGTACTGACTCTACTGTTATCGCATCCGTTACGCAGTGTTTGTATCATGCAAATCACTCAAGCATGCACACATCGATCGCACATGTGCATCTACAGGATCTTCATCTGGGGTGTACCTGAAAATAAACTTAGAACGCTATGGAGGTTAACAGAGACGTCAGATCGTAGCTACTTCTAAAGTTAGTTATACATTGTTCGTCTAAACCCACGCATTCATACCTTTTAGATATTGATATTCATTCACTCATACATGTACATTCCTATACCTTAGTTCTGAGAACCATACATATATTTATGCTTACATTTGAAATACACTAATACAACTTGATTTTTTAAAATATATATAAATAAAATTAATATATTGTAAGGTATTCCAGGCCTGAACCTAGTACCAGGATTGTTAGACTTGTGACGAGATCGTTTTCCGTTGTTGACACCTTTCTCGTAAAATGTCGCTGTTACATCTCTGAGGTGAGTCTGTCATTCGGGTTTATCGCGGACATTTCGAGATTAATTTTAGCACTTGGTTTTGAAGTATCTGCGTTTTCTTCAATGTGTTTTTGCGGCGAGTGCCCATGCAGGCGCTGCATAGGTGATAATCGGTCTTATTAGCATTTTATACAGTTTTTAGATGGCGGAGGTGATCTACACCATTAACGCGAACTTGTGTGAAGACTGCCAAGCGCCAATACAAATGGAATAGAATTAGTGACCGTGGCTAAAGTGCAGCAATGCAAAGTGACATATGGACATTGTAGCGAATTAACGATTCACCCTGCGGAGTGGATTAGAGTTAGGTTTAAAACTATCATATTGATTTTCTCGTGTGTTCTTGCGATAATGAGTTTTCTGCCAGAGTTGATTATTAAATTTGCTTAGCCATAGAATAGATAAAATATATAATGACTACTCTCTTTGACGAGTGTTGAGAATTTAAACATTAATTACTTCTATTCTGTGGTGTGGATGCTGTATGCAACAAATGCGGTGGTTGGTGGGAATTCATAACCCCCACAAGCATTACTGTAATCGATATACGTTTACTGTCAGCGTGGAAATTAGCAATAATCCAGAGATCGGCAGAAAAAAAAAAGTCTTTGTATAGGAGCCAAAACCCATTACATAATTATTGTGTGGGCTGTAGGGAAAAGTTAATACAGAAAGTCATTATATCTGATGGTTTTGCGTGTGCTGTGAAGAGATAGTTCAGTTTTGACGATATTGTTAATTTCATTTCAATGAAGCTGTTGCGATATTCATAACTTTCAAAGGTGTTTCGATTTAGGAAAATATAAATTATTGTTTAAAGTTTTCTCTCTCTCCTTATCAATACTCTATACACATTTATAGATAATTTATTCTTATCTAGGTATGTGAGCAATATTCAGGAGACATTCACCTAAATAAGGATATAAGAATACCATATGTTAACTTTCAACATTACGATCATTGTTTCACAATTAGTTCCCCAAACAGTATTACGAGAATCTTTAAACTTTTCTATGGTCTAATGATAGTACAATGTACGAGGTGCTTCCAGAAACTTAAAAAGAATTTCCTCGATTTCGAAAAGATGCACTTCGCATGCTGTATTAGAGCCTTGCACATTTTTTTATCGGCACCATTTCTGTTGGGACGTTAGATGTAGCGTGGAATAAAATTCGTTTTTTACACGCTTTTTATTAACTTACTCTGTAATCATGTTTTATCTCTGGTACAAATCTTGCAACATTAATTTAACTCATTTCCCGACGTCATACAATGATGAAATTTTGCACAGCGACCTAAGTCGGTGACGATATAACATTCCATTGTTACTTTCATATATTTCTATGATACGTATATATTTTAAAAACATATTTTAATATTTGATCTTCTTTATCCTAAAATAAATACTAGCCTATACCGCGGCTGGGTTTGGCTGGCTGCAGAACACTTTAGGATTTGGACCACAAAATATTAGCTGGAGAAAAAGTATGAACACCACCGAACTGAAAAGAATAATAAAAAAACTTAATTAAAAAAATAAAGTATTAAAAAAAACACGCTTTGTTAAGCAAAGAAGAATGGACTAAACGTAAAAAATAATAAATTTATGAATCGGAAAATAAAAGCGTGACTGCTTTTAGATATTATGACTTTATGATAAGGTAAGCAAGAGCACCCACGCTTTTATTTTCCGATTTTATTTTTAGTCCATTTTTCTTTGCTCAAAAAACATGTTTTTTAAAATCCCTTTTTAATTAATTAATTTTTTGGTAGAAATAGCCGTTTAATTAATTTCATTTGTTCTTCATATTCAGAGATCGAGTAACTGATTATTTTCAGTCGGGCGGAGGTTGACTTACGATCAACGAATCGCAGCAACCACTTTCGGAAGTAAAGTAAGTGCGTATTTTTATTTTTCAGTACGCTCCTCGCTTAATATGAAATTTGGTGTTCTTTATAGAAGGATACAGAAGTTAAAAGTTAGTATGTTTATAGGTACCTAGGGGAAAGTGATTTCATTACTGGATCCTTTTCATCGCGCTGTGACCTAAAAAAAAAGAATATAGTTAAAATTAATTGTACACTGCTAAATTAAAAGTCACTCAAGTTTGTGTCATATGTTTACACATACGGTTACATATAAACTTTTATAACTAATATAATAATTTTTCTGTTATGTCTGTATGGAGAAGATATTAACATTTTGAATTGGGAGAATGGTCTCTGTCACGGAAAATTAGGTATATTGTTGTAACATGTGGTCCAGTACGAACAATTCAGGGTAATTTTGAAAAGTAAATTTCTGATGGGTCTAACATATTTATAAACTTCTTAAATAATCTCATCATTGAGGTGTAGAGAAGATACCTCACTCAGGAGGTTACTTTTTCGTGTTCTTCGCTGTTTTTTACTAGACGAACGTTAGTAACGATTAGATGCGTTATTCATATTCCCGTGGTCTGACAAAAGTCACTGTCTTCTAAAGAGACGGCGTAAGTTCAAATACTCCTTTAGAGCGTTAGCTTAACTATTGGAAAGTTCTGGGAACGATCTGAGCGGCCACTTAACTTGACTGAGGGATTTCCAGTTTTTCGCAGTTACAGTAGACTAATGACGAGATAGTACCTTCGATCCGGGCCCTGGCTAACTTACTTCCAATATTCGATCCTCACTCTATCCCGACCTGAACCAAAGTTGCCCAAAGGACATAAATACATTTTTAAATTCACACTTCGTCCATCATTAACATTTTCCTCAGTCCCATTTGGCGAATGTTGAGTTGGTACCTATAACAGAGAAATGATGAGTACCTATAACTTAGACGAATGCTGGGTTGGTATCTGACCTGTTTTTTCCTTGGATGCCCTCTCTGACTTCATACGAGCTTAGGCTGTAGATGCCGCGAAGCTCAGAAATTTAATTAAATAAAATTCATGTCATGTGTGGAACGCTATAAACGCCGCGGTGCATGCCCTTCGTGAGATTCCAAATACTCTAGAGTCTGTCTGATGTGTCGCGGTCGACACGTGTCCCTTCCTTTAATGATACATAAGGCTATAAAATATTTGATGGCGCAAGGAAAAAGGGCGACGGGCAGAATGCTAAAGGTCAGGGTGCGATGAGAGAGACCTCTCGTACTTGAGGTCAAGGACGTTACAGGTCATGATATTAGGATGCGCGCTTGTTTCTTGTCAAATTCAGATCGATGATGATTCAGGAGCGAGAGAGAGGAGACGGAGCGCGCGCGACGCCGCGCGTCCAAAGAAGTTTCCCGGGCAGCCCCCAACCGACTCCAGTCTGTTCCAGCTTTCTAGTGAGGCTGGAGGCATTAGTGCGTCTGGTAGAGCCTGTGACGTCAGGCAGTGCTGCAGTCAGTCTCGTGAGTGCTGCAAGAAGCCGGTCGAGGTTATTGAACTTCAACCACGTTTGGGAGTCGAGGTCATCGTCCCTGCGTGAGGCAGGTCACCGAATGGTTGAGCAAGGTGAGTAGATGTGACCCATTCAGTAAATCGAATGATCCCTTGAAAATGAAAAGATAAATACCCAAAACTAAACAGGAAAAGTTTAATTTTCTGCGACGGCCATAGTTTTTAAAAGAAAAATTCAAATGACCTGTATCCATATTTATTTGACAAGTTTTTCAAGTGTAATCCAAATTTATGACATTTTTCCTGTATACATTTTGTGCATAAACTTTATTGACTTAATTCTTGTTTGAGAGGTGGAAGGGAAAAGTGAGTTCATTCTAGTTTCTTTTGGTACAAAAGTATTTCCCCATAGTTATTTAATTTTGTTAAAACTTGGTAGCACCGGCGAACGAGAGGTTTCGCTTGTCGACTTGTTATCAAGGGGTCTCGAGTTCCATTTCTGGTGGGAACAGTTTGAACGCAGCAATTCCAAGTTCTTTCAGCTGTAGGTCCCGTACTTAGGATATCGTTTCCATGCGGTGGAAGGCATTTACAAACCATCATCGGTTCAACTTGCCCATGGGCCTTCGGGTTATAAACCTGCCCCGAGCAGATCACCAATTATTATCGTTATCTTAAATCTTATCCAAACAACTCGAGGATCGGATTGGCAGTTTCCATGTGACCAACAGCATTAACCACTTAGTTACAATTTCACATATGCTTCAAACTTTTAGGCTTAACCATGGTGCGAATTTTAATTCAATTGAATAACTGTTGCGACAACAAGAGAATGAAAATAAGGTTAGAATTATGTTTTTCACGTATGGGCTAGTTAAATGTGACATTACGTAAACATGTTTTCCACAATAACTTCCTTAATAATAGCAATAATCCTTTCGTCGTTTTTAAATGTTCGTGGAAATTTTCATTTATGAACTGAACAGGCATCTTTGGTTTCTAAACCTGTCATACGTCTGAAGGATGACTTCCCTCGGCAATCACTTTCGAGGACTGGGGGGGGGGGCAAGGTAGCGGTCAGGGCCATAGTTGGAAGTACTGGTGACACGAGACAATTTCATTTCGTGGTGAAACAAGGCAATTTTGAGAATCTTCAGTCATATTGGCCGGGAGCAGGGTTCAAACCCACATGCCTCCCCGTGTTGTCTTTAAAGCTAACACATTGTTCTTCCTTTGTTATACTGTAAGATACTAACCTAGTTTGAGCCAGCAGAGACGGAAGGTTCAGACTCGGATCCCCTTCAGTTTTTTGTTTTTTTTTCAGGTTGTCTACGTAAAGCAGTGTTCGATTTGAAAGGGGGGTGTTTAGGATTTCTCTCTCTGCACAAAAATCTGGCTCTGTTTATTTATGCACACACCTGGGTGGGGGTTATGAGCTCGCATTGATTTCACGGTTTTAACATCGCAGAATGCTAACCTCTTAAGCGTTGTATTCAGAGTTTTTAAACATTTAACCATTCATACAAAGCGTAGTCGTTTGAATCAACCGTTAAAGACTAATATTTAACGGTATTGTTAACGTGAAATTACGTGTTTCAGTAATTCTTCCCCCTCTCTGAAAATTGCATATATCAAACACTGGGAAAATGTTGGCATTACGAATGAATTTTAACATCAGCTAGTATTTTGATTCGATCCCAGCGGCCGACCATGCTGACTGGCAGGGTTTTTCCCTCAATCACATCAGACAAATGCAGTGATGACACCTTCAACACAGGCCCTGGCCACCACCTTACCCAGTCATTTCCCCTCCCCTATCCTGGTCTGAGCCTTAGATGCCTAAAGGCTATAAATACAATTCAATTCAATTCAGGTTATCAAGCAAGCTCTGAAGTGAAACCCGTGCCCTTCTTGACATTCAAAAGTTTGTTTCTCCGAAAGAACAGTTCATATTTTGCCACAGGTGTGGTCGTTTACTTTAGTTCTTGTTTTTGAAGGTTGAAAAGCTCTTTAATTTTCATGACGTAGTATCACATCATCGTATTTTTTATTCTCATTCTACAGTAACTTTTGACCACTTGAGAATATGGAATATTGTGCGGAGTCAAATGGTGTAGAACAATCATATACGCATATTTGATCAATCATGAATAATATGCAGGATGTTCGTTAAATATGTGCCCATGTGGAAGATGAATTCTTCAGACCGAAACAAGAAAAGTCATTTTATAACATTGGTCAAGGTTTACAAGCAGGGATGTAATGCTAAATTTGTAGGTGGGTATACGCTTCTCTCGTTATAACGAAACCTTTTATTTACTATCCCATGCACCTACGTATTTCATAAATTTTAGGTTGGTATAGGGTGATGTCTGAAACATTGAGCTGGATATACGCGTATACTCGCCCATACATCGTTGCTTATAAGTTAAGGCAGAATCGTTACAAATGACGTCATATCTCGAAAAGTAATGATATAACTGCATTGTCGGCTTAGCAAATCGCAGTCGAAGAAGTAATAAATATAGTCATGTTTATGATTGGTGAATGTACCTTAGGATTTCTATGACCTATTAAACAATTTAATTTCTTGGTCACAAAATCCTAACGTTGCGGAACCTGTCTATGCGGTACACCCTTAATCATAAACATTGCTTATATGGATGTATGGGGTACTACTTGGATTGATTTCCATAGAGCTGTTAGCGCCCATACAATTCATTTTATATTAGACTGTGATTTGCTAAGCCGACCGCAGACGCCAGTATGTACCGAGATATGTCATTTGTAACAGTGCCGCTGTAACGTTCAGCTCCTGTAGCTCCGAAACTATGCATAATTTTGAGGCATTATTTCGTGGACATCCTGTATTATTGAAATTACTTTTATTTGGAGAGAAACTGCTTTGTTAATGTTTTGTGGTTTTCGCTATTCGAGCCCGCTACGCCAGTCATTGCCATGGTTTTAATCGGCACTTCAAGTTTTTAATATTAAGACATTTTAGCATCTCTATCCTCTCTCTCTCTCTCTCTCTCTCTTTCTCTCTTTCTTTCTCTCTCTCTTTCTTTCTTTCTCTCTCTCTTTCTTTCTCTCTCTCTTTCTTTCTTTCTCTCTCTCTTTCTTTCTTTCTCTCTCTTTCTTTCTTTCTTTCTCTCTTTCTTTCTTTCTTTCTCTCTCTCTCTCTTTCTTTCTTTCTCTCTCTCTCACACACACAAACACACACACACAGAGAGACAGAGACCGAGTAGAGAAAAATAGAGAGAACTGCTGACACTATTATTTTATGGAGCCGAGGAAATGGATGATTAACTTAATGAACGGCTTTTTTTGTATATATAGAGAGAGAAGGATAGAGAGCAGTGTGCTGTGTATAATCCAGAATTATTCCTCGTGGTATTTAGGGATTGAGAATTTCTACAGCGAATATTTACTTACGGTGCTGGTGGTGTTGAGTGGAGTGTGCGAGAGCGGTGGCCCCAACTGAGGTTTTTCTCAGCCATGTGCGCTGAGCGGGAGGTTTTCCCGGTTGATACTTCCCATTTGCAAGGATTTATCTCTCGCTCCCACGATTAACTGAGAAAGGAAGACCCGAAAATTAGTCTGCGACAGCACGAATTCAATTTATTTTCCGAATGGCTCCACCATTACTTGCATATAATACACTTTTCACCATTAAATCACGATTTTTATGTACTCGGCTGTAATTTTGTCTCCCATCTTTTCGCCTTAGGCAGACACATAACAGCAGAGAAAAATACCCATTTATTCTTGAAAATGAGTTCTATGTATGGAAATATTTGTAGTAAGGACGTTTATGATACTTTAAAAGTGGATTGATGAAGATAGTAAATATGAGTTTCATGATATCACTTGAAAGAAACTTCGTGAAGCAAAGAGAAGGAAATATTAATTTATTTGGTTTCATCATTTTATTATATACCTGAAATAGCGGAAATTTTGGGAGCTGATTATTTACATTAAACTAAGGAAAAGGTTTCTTTGAAGAAATTTCGAAATCTGATTAGTTTCGGAGCTATAGGCGCTCGAAGCATTGTCACTAATGACATATCAGATCTCGACAAGTAATGATGTAAGCGGTGTAGGTTTACCAAATTATACTCGAAGCAGTTACCGATATATGCTGTGCGGCACTCGCTCAATCATAGCGGGTACTGCTTGGATGGTGCTTTGCTAAGCCGACACTGTTTACGTTATTGTGTCGAAATGTGACTTCATTTGTGACGATGACGGAGAAACGTTTAGCTCCGAAACTACGCATAATTTTGAATTTATTCAAAGGAACTTTTTTCTTGTTTTCATGTAAATAATCACCCCCGAAGTTTGGGGCGTTCAAGGACACCCCCTTCATAACTGATGTGGCCGCGCGGATGCAAGTGAAGTAATCCTCCTCTTGCAACGATCTTGCAATTGATTACCTTTTTCTCCTCTCCTGTGCTACAATCATACCCTTCCTTGTATGCAACCCAAACAGCGCAAGTGTCGTGCTGGTTGTATAAGGAGCAAGGCCATGTTAATGTGAAATGGATTGATTGTCAAAATACCGTAAGAATTGAATGGGTCAACATTTTGGGATCCTGCGTAATCGGTGGGTTTCATTTCGTCAAATAAAAATAGAGCTGCATTTTGGTACAGATTAGTTCAACGATGTGAACTTGTTTAGTGGTGCACGCATCTATACAGAACCACGCTTGAGCTTTAAGTATAAGATTTTGACTAAAGAATAATTTCAGTATCAAGGCGAGAATAGCGATGGGGACACAGGCGTTCACTAAGAAGAATAATCTCGTCTGTTCATCGAACATAGAAGTGTGGAGCAGAAGCATGGATTCCGCAAAGGAATTAAGAAATAACATGTGGAAGCCTTTGAAATGTGGATATTAAAAGAATTGAAACCATCTGCTGGATCCAGAAAATGAGAAAGTGCTGGAGAGAGACTTAACAATCCTGTAAACAATAAAGAAGAAACTACTTAGGACATTGTCTGTGCTGAGATTGCATACTGAAGGATTCAATTGAAGGGTAAAAGAGGAAGAAGACGAATGCAACTCCATGACAATATTAAGGAAGATAAATCGTATACTGAGATAAAAAGATAAGCACAAGATCGGAATAAATTGAGAGGGCTTAGCGTGCCTTGGAGGACCTACCTCTTTCGACAATACTGATGATGTGTAGGGAACGTTCAAGTATAACGTAAACACATTTTTAGTCATTTCAGATTCCCTCCTTGGTTGTGCTGAAGGAAGATTTGTCAGATTTCTTTCTTATCGTTATTTCGTAAATTACTGTTTAAATAATTAAATTTTGCACTTTAAGCCAGTAGATATTATATCACTATCACAGAACGATAAATCAAAACAGTCAAAACATAATAAGAATTTTAATAGTTTTTATTAATTCTTAATTTAGTTATTATAAATTATTTAATACTCAAACAATAATTCAGTACACGTTACTTGATTCTTTAATTGTTTTATGTTGTACCAGAATTATTATAGTACCGAAATACTTATTTCCACTTTAGACGAAGACTTCTATGTGTACGTTTCTGGTTCGGGAGATATGTGTGTGTTATTAATAAATAATATGTAATAAAAATAATAATTTATGACTGCAGTCTTTCTAACGAGCGGAGTTTCTGTTAAAATATGTTTTGAAGATATGTTATTGAATTATTATGTGGCGTAGCTGGTAGCACGTCTGACTACGAATCGGGTGGCCTGGGTTCAGATCCCGACTAGGACACTGGAGACTTTTCTCGCAGTGTTCCCATGCCTGTCACTCTGAGGTGCACTCAGCGTCCTATCAAATTCAGTACCAGAGTAAAGGCACCTTGGGAGGTAAAGGCGATTGAGCGTGGGACTGACCACCCCACCTCAGTTCGTGCCGTAGGTCGAGAATATGTGGAGCGTTCGTTACCTCCACAACGGCGCGTGCGCATCGTACAGAGGATAGCTTTACCTTTATTATTATTATTGGAAAGATTGTTACTATGGCAATGAACTTACTAGCTCCGTAAGCTATAGTGAATGAGTTATTATTATTCGTAAGAAGTCGATTTGATAACACTTTGTCTCGAGAACAGATCAACTTTCGACAAAGCTCATATTATGACCTTATTTGTTGTTTTGTTTTTTATATTTGTCTGTCAAACGGGTGCAGTTCGTTAATGTACACACTGTCATAACCCTGAAAGCAATGATAACAGTTTAATTTGATTTTTATTTATGGCCTTCAGTCAACTATTGCCCAGGCCAGAGTAGGGATGGGGAGAGGATGTAGGAAGTCGGCCAGGGACTAGTTTTCAAGGTACCATGGTAGCATTAGCCTGGTGTGACTGAAGGAAAACCTTTTTAAAAAATGTCAGGGTCGCGAGTCACTGGTATTCAACCCATGACTCCCGAACGCGAATCTCAACATACTAGCAACTGAGCTGCGGCTTCTCAGTTAGTAGCAGCTGAATTTTACGATATAACTACGTAGACAGGCCATGTAACAACGTAAATAGCCACTGGTTTTGTCTGCGAGTGTTAAACTCTGTACCAAATGATAAGCTTTATTTAGAGTTGGATTAACTTAAGTTCTTTCAAACAGAGATAATTTTTACTGTTTCAACATAAATAACGGATGGCATTGTTCGGTGGTCTATGTGGTCGGGCATTGTAGTGTTACCAAACGGATCAGAAAGAAATACTTATTTCCACTTTAGACAAAGACTTCTATGTGTAAGTTTCTGGTTCGGGAGATATGTGTGTGTCATTAATAAATAATATGTAATAAAAATAATAATCTGTGAATGCAGTCTTTCTAACGAGCGGAGTTTCTGTTAAAATATGTTTTGAAGATTCACCCTGTTCTGGCAAACATACATTCGATGGTTCAGAGCGCTTTTTACCAAACTTGACAGATAAGAAGGGGACATCAGGACACGCCCAGAAAGCACGATTAAAAGTGCTTTCGTCCATACAGACGGGCGCTGTGGCCTAACATGGGATTCATATAAATGTGTATTTATAATGTGATCTAAGTCTGAAAACACAAGTTTACCTGTAAAACGCTCAAAGCAATGGTATACAGTACGCATGGATACTGGACATCATTGCCGCCATCTTGAATCTTGCTCAATTTTTAAAATAGGAAGAGGGGGCGTGTAATATGTATCAGTGTGGGCTGGAATTTTCCCAGTTTTGCCAAATATTTATTTGAAACATAATGAGAAGTAAAATTAGTATGCGTGGTTAATCTTGAAGCCTGGAAATCAGGTGTTCTCTTTGAAACAGTGAAAGAAATGAAAATACATCTCATTAGGTTTGATTTTCTTTCACTTATTCCTATGAATCAGATTTTTAACCACTGCGCCCGTCTTTATGAACGAAAGGACTTTTTTAATCATGCTTTTTGGACATTTGCTGATGTCCCATACTACTCCCAAAGCTTGTCGTAAAATGCTTTCTGAACCATCTGTAGGTTTACTGGTGAGAGATAGTTACGAGTTACTTATGACTTGATATTAAGTTCTTCAAACCATATTTTTCAGTGATCAGTAGTATATGCCGTGATACAAGGCAGGGGGAACCAAAATAGTCCAAAAACTGAATTTTCAAGGAGAAAGCAAACAAGCTTCCAATCTGTGTGTTTTCCATCCTCAATTTCACAGTTTTTGGGACTTTGTTGGTTTTCCCCCCTATACCCTTTATATGTATATTTTATTATTCCATACACATTTACAGAAATGAGAGAGGAAGTGCCTGGAACTACAGTATAGTTGTTACATCATGTTCTTCGGAATTATTTTCACTACTGCATAGCATATGACCTACCATTGACATACTTTTCGTTCCATTTCATCGTAAGTCGAATTAGTATACTTGTTGTGTTGATATCTGGACTCTCCGGAAGTGATGAAACCCAGTGGGGTACACTAGTGAAGGTCGTTGCTTATGAATCGGCATTTGCAAGGTCGAATACGTTAGAACTTTCCCCAAAAGGCTGAAATCTGCAGTTTTGTTTCCCGTCGGATGCATTTCGTGTACTTCGTATAGAGATCCTGGAAGCTGTGTTCCCGACGGACGTAATTCACGCGTTGAGAAAATCTTTTGAGAACAGTTCAACTCGAAAATTAAGCGAGTGGCATACCTCGAACTTTATAAGTAATATACTTTTTCCTGTCCGATTGATTGCGTTAAAGGAAATGATGAATGAATATTGTCCTTCGGGAATGTTTGCGAATACTGTAGGTGTCATTGATTCTAGACGCGTAAGTGCTGTGTTATAGACTTCGTGGAAAAGTTCATAGTAGGAGTGTAAATTTAAAACAACAGCACTTATCAGTAGAGCTCTCTGCTCCTTTTTTTCTTTTCTGTCTCAAACGGAAAGAGCCCGTGTTGCAAGGTGCTACGTCAGTGTATTTCCTCTAAACGTTATCAGCATTCAACGCACCGCGTACTAGAATAACAGTTTAGTTTCTATGTGAATTATGTGAACGTCGGAGCTAGTAGTGGGTTTACGTGGCGATGTACCCCGCAACAGAAGCACTAGATACATTATCGGAATTAGGCAATTGGCTTAATGATCATGTAAGTAGAAAGAATGCTAGTGGAATTGGTCCCAGTGTGTGCATTGAGCTGATTCGTGTGCAAATTATATGCTTATTAAAAGTGTGTATGTGTCAGAGTGTACGTACGGATATGCTGTTTTGAGTTTTTGCTTTTTGGGTTTACAGATGTGACATAAAGGGGGCAGGGACGTATCTCGGCGAGCATTTTCAGATACAAGGGTCGAGGTACCAGGATTTTTTTTTTCTTTTAAGTGGATTCCGAACTAGTATGTTCGGTGGCCTCCACCAGGCGTCGAGTCTGGAGCTTCTTGTTTGCCAAGAGACGAATTTAACCACTCATCTGCCATGAACGTTTCCTTTTCACACGAACACCTGAGAAGGAAATTGAAAACTGCACAGAGGAATTGGCTTCTGATTTACTTGGAATCAAACCCAAGCAACCAGCTTCTGTGCGTTGAACCACTGCCTCTCAAAAATTGGGAACTCCCAATTCAGAGGTATAGTTTTTACAGTGTATGGAATCAGTAGAAATTGTCAAAATAATAAGTACACAGGGTGGTGAGGTAATGCACCGACAAACTTCGAGGGATGATAGTATCTGCCTCGTTTCGGAGCTGTATGCTGCCGAAGCGTGGGAAAATGAAATCTAGAGCTTCATATTTCGAAGTAGAGCTGATGCCGCTGAGGTTTCTCCAAGGTTTAACGCAATCACACTAAGCAAATGATGTGATGGCATCTTTAACTTAGGCCCTGGCCGACTCCTTCATGCATCCTTTCCCCTACCCTAACTTGGCGTGAGCCATAAATGGCTGAAGGCCATGAATAAATTAGATTCGAATTCGGTTAAAGCCAGCAATCCTTGACTCAATCTCATATGCAGATCAGACCGTTTTAAGTCTTGAAGCACCTTCCTTTCTGATGTCTCTTCCCGATCAACCCACTGAAAGAACTGACAATCACTGAACACTACATGATACGTCGGCAGTCATATAACTATCCAGAAGTTTAAATTTACAACTTAAAACAACTCTCATGACCGGAAAACGGACTCGAAAGTCTTGCAGGCCTAAATAAAAACTTGTGTTTTTACTGAAACATTAAAACTTAAACCCTCATCCTCTCTCCACCCTCCACTCCCTTCTTCCATACTTTTAATTTCTTGTAGGTAGGTAGATAAGTCTACAAACAATATTTCAGGGACAAGGTATTTTTTTCTTTGCTTTTCAAAATGCCTTCTGTAAACGTTTCGTGTTTGGTCACGATTGTAGCGGACCATTAGTTGAATTAAAAAATCAAGGGAAGTTACGTAATGGTATGAATTATTAGTTTCTTCTTGAAGCTGAATATTGATTTCACGAGTCAGTTCTGAATTTCCTCTTTTCGTACAGTTTACAGTAACTTACCAACTGTTTGTAAACATTATTATTGACAGTAAATTTTGTAATAAGAGAAAGATACCTTGACATTCGTGCAATATATTATTTTAATTTAAAATATTCGCATGTGTGAATACTGTTTGAACTTGTATCAGCTCCTCGTTGTCGACCTGAGTTGGGGAACACGAGTCCGATGCATGAGAAATAACGTTCAAAGAGAAGATACTAATCTGATTTTGAGATTACTCTCATTACGTTGGCTTTATAGCGCAATACTTTTATTTCTTTATGAAGTGCAAAGCAAATAGTAAACTTTCTTTATTAAACGAGGAAGACATCTGAAAACTGTGGTCTAGTGGCAAAGACGAGCTATCTAAAACATTCCACTGATTTATCCCGTTGCCTTATATGTTACGTACCAGTTCATAGTTACATTACACTTTTTAATATGATAGCATAAATTACGTTCAGGGACATCGCAGGACGAGGCTACAGAGGGCAAGTTTACTTACCCTTTCAGTCGTTCAGGTGACTCTCAGCCATAGGGACCGTCGTGGCTTAGTGGTAAAGCGTTGGCTTAGCATTTGATAGGTCCATTCAATCCCATCGGCTGACCATCCTGACTGCGATTTTTCCAGGGCTTTACCTCATTACCAGGAAAATGCGGGATGGTACTTTCAACTTAGGCCCTGATCGACACCTTCCCACATCCTTTTCTCTCCCCTATTCCGATCTGAGCTAAAAGCTGAGATGCCTAAAAGATGTCGAAATGCTCAGACGTAGAAAATATTAATCATCGGATGAATTAGTAGTTTCAATCATCATCTTGTAATCAAGGGGTCCCGAGGTCGGTTCCCAGTGGAGACATATTGAACATAGTTGCTCGGAGTTCACTTTGAACTGCAGGTTCTGTTCTTAGGTTATTTCCGTCTGATTGAAGACAGTGACAAACCACTGTCAATTATTCAACAAGGGTCATAAACTTGGCTGTTGACAGAACTCCCATCATCAGTGATACTAAATTTGATATTAACAGTTTTGTTGAATGGTCACAAATAACTTAGGGATGGCCGAGAGGTTAGCGCACTTGGTTTCTGTGCGCGTGTTCACGGGTTCAGTTTCCGCCGGGGTTCTTTGAACGGAGTGATTCGGAGCCCACTTTACAAAAAAAAATGTAGGTCCCGTCTTTAGAAGCTTACCAGCTCGTTTAGGACGTCAATAATTAAATCAATAATCGATGGCCAGAAATAGAAGATAATGATCGTAGAATCATTGAGAGAATATAAAACGTGGGTAAATAACGTTGGCATATAGCAGTAACATAACATTATCCTGTAAGTTATGCTTTTCTCCGACACAAGTCCTCCAATATCGAAATACTTGGAATGTCTGTGATAGTACAGTTCCACAAGTCAACTAAGATAATTGAGTTCAAGAAACCTCGACGAATCTTGGGAGACGATAAGAGTTTTCTTTTCGCATTCCATGTAATCAGATGCTTTGCATCTCGGTTGGCTGAAGGAAAGCTTACCTAAGGTGTCAGGTATCCAGGTGAAATTATACACGTCACATACTTCTTTGCAACATGAAACACGTGATTTCATTAATCTTGTAACGTTTGCGTGTTCCCTGACTGAAATTCATGGTTCATTTCTCAAGTGCAAGGTATTCAATTTATGTGAACCAATGTGGCTGCCGCATGCGTTTGAAAAAAAAAACAACAAAAAAAAAACCGCAAATCTGCTAAGCTCACTTGGTAGACGGTGAGTTGAATTACCTGCGCTTGGGCTGCGTAAATCTCGAGTACGGTACGCGTAGTGAAGAGAGTGCACTGACCTGGCAGGTTGGCTGGTCCAGGGCTGGGATGAATATCGATCTTTGTGTGGGAACAGACGGGATTTTCCGGGATGTGCGAGCAACTTTCCCCCCTAACTCCTGTCATGTTCAAATTAAACTCATACAGCATTGTGCGTGGTAGAGCATGTGGTTTTAATTCATGGGGAGGAAGTGCCTTGCCTCACAAACTTCCTCCAAATTAAATATTTTTTTCAATTCCGATCAGGTTACTTCTTTACCTGCCTATCTGAGAGGGAGTGTATTGTTTCTCTGTGTGTTTATGAGGAAATTGAGCTCATGCCACAAGAATTCTACTCAACCATTGTGGCGTGACAGGAGTATAATCCTTTTGAGACGAGGCGAGAGCAAAACCAGCGATAGGAATGTGGGACCCAAGGGAAGATGTACGTAGTTCGTATCTGAAGACAAGGGCTTAATAGAGGTAGAGATTTAACAGATTTTACGTAACAAGATAGAAGTCTGGGATAGGAAATAGAAGAAAAAACTGCGGTTGGGGAGGGAGGAAGAGCAAATGGATGTTATCTGCTCCCTCCAACTGAGTTGTTTACACTCTGGCCTTTCGTGCATGCGGTTCGATTCCTGGTTGAGGCCCTATTGGTGTTCTTCGAGAGGAGCATGATATCGAGATCTTGAACGGATTTAGTTCATTGATGTTAGTAATACCCAAAAAAGCACCTAAAATGTTAGCTTGTTACTTGAGAAAAAATT
>JAGDQP010005449.1:33668-78208 GCA_022664845.1 Lepisma saccharinum | reverse complement strand
ATATATATAATAAATCACAGCTATATTCAATCCACTAGTGGATGAGGACTCTCCCCGAAGGAAGGAGTTGGTCTACTGCTCCCACGCTGACAAGACGGGTTGGGAGAGGAGAGCCGAAGCTCTTACTGTGATCGCCACTGTCTTTTATTCACAGCAGCTCCCCAATTGTCCTCACGAGGCTGGGTCAACACCGAAATTTTTGAGCCCCCACCGGGAATCGAACCCGGGACCGCTCGCACTAAAGTTGAGCGCGCTACCGACTAGGCTACGCAAGAGCTCATATATATATATATATATATAAAATAAATCACAGTCATATTCAATCCACTAGCCCCACCGGGAATCGAAGCCGGGACCACTCGCACTGAAGTCGAGCGCGCTACCGACTAGGCTAGGCAGGACCTTATTTATATATATATATATATATATATATATATACAGGGTGTTTCAGGACCTCTGGTACAAACTTCGGGAGATGAATCCTCATGTCAAAACAAGATAAAAAGTTCATATGAACACGCGCCCTATCATGCGTAGTTTCGGCGCTAGAGGGCCCCACAGATGTCCAAAATTACTTCAAGGCAGTTTATTTCGAATACTAATAGCTGTAGAGCTGAGGGCTCGCCGTTTCGTCAAAGAAATCAGACCTTCTCGTCCATAAAATGCACATGTCAGCAGTGACGGGAAAGTGCGCGACGGATTCCCCAAGAATTGCACGACGAATGCGGGTCGAACAGAGCAAGTAGACGATGACTTCCCATCAGAGAACACCACGACGTTGATTCCAAGGTGATACCTCAAAGAGGAAAGATGGGGAAGAAATAAAGAATGTTTTGTGTGGTAGCAAAATTTCACTCGGGAATCCCTCGCATATTTTCCCATCACTTCTCACATGTGCATTTTCCGAACGAGCAGGTCCGATTTCTTTGACAAAACGATGGACCGCAAGCTCTACAGCTATTAGTTTTCGAAATAGATCGCCTTGAAATAGTTTTGCTCGTTTTGGGGGCCCTCTAGCGCCAAAACTACGCATGATAGAGCGCGTGTTGATATGAACTTTTTTTCTTGTTTTGATTTCAGGATTCACCTCCCGAAGTTTGTACCAGAGGTCCTG
Source organism: Lepisma saccharinum (assembly GCA_022664845.1). Lineage (NCBI taxonomy): Eukaryota > Metazoa > Arthropoda > Insecta > Zygentoma > Lepismatidae > Lepisma > Lepisma saccharinum. The sequence continues at coordinate 77,094 of JAGDQP010005449.1, read as the reverse complement.
AAACACCCTGTATATAGGTGCACGGTTTCTATGATATAAATACAATAATATAAGTATTTAAACATCAGATCAAGTGTTGTTCGCAAACCGTGTTCGTTACATTAATATACGATTTCACAATATTAAAAATCACAGGACATGAACTCTTCAATGTTATAAAAAGAACCAGCAATTAATAGCTTACTTACAGTTTCCTGAAGCTTTGATCTGATTTAATAATTTTTTTCATATTCAGGCAGCTTATTATAAAATGTAATGCTTATATGCATTATTGACTGCATACAGTTGAGTTCGGTGTCTGTTTACATACAAGTTTTCATTGTTTCTAGTAAAATACCTGTGCACATCACTATTCTTCAAACATTGCAGTTGCCTTGATATTTTTAAGTCTGAATATATATACAGGGGACTGTCAGAATATTCAATTTCGCGAAAAAAAAGTTCTACAAGAAGCACGATGAAGGCAGCTAGTAATTATCCTAACAATTCTCTTCTAAATCTTAAAAATACTAAGAAGTTTTGTTGACGATCCCCAGAATTCAATACCATATTTTGTGAGGGAATAAAATGTAGCATAATGTAATGATAAAATTGTCGATTGGTTTAAAATGAATTTTAGATAACGTATGAGGTAGGTTATTTGAGATAGTCTATTTACAAGTTTATATATATGTTCTACCCACGTGAGTTTATTGTCAATAAAGATGCCTAAAAATTTCAGACTTTCAGAGAATTCGCACACTGAATTATTGATTATTATATCTGGCGTAGTCACGTATGGCGAAGGTCGTAGGTTAAAACACATACTTTTTGTTTTTGTAACGTTTAACTTAAGCTTGTTGACATAAAACCTTTTTCTATTTGTGCTATTACATTATTTACTTTCGACTGCATCTTGTTTCGATCTTTCTCTGAAACAATCGAATTTGTATCGTCTGCATAGAGAATAGTTTTACAGTTCGTTGCATTTACTGGCAAATCGTTGATATACAACAGAAAAAGAAGATGGCCTCGAACCGAACCTTGAGGAACTCCTACAGTTATTTCTTTGGGATCTGAAAGTATTTTCTCAATCATATTTGTGTTAGGATTTTTACATGTAACCTCAACAACCTAACAACCATTGTTCTCTCATCTAAGGAATATTTAAACCATTTATTAGCAACTCCTCGTACGCCATAGATTTCTAATTTGTTAAGCAAAATACCATGATTCACACAGTCAAAACTTTAGATAAGTCACAAAAAATACCTACAGTATGATTCCTTTTGTCAAGGTTGGAACTACACTATTGCAAAATTCATTGAGGACCGTAATTGTTGATCTGCCTTTTAAGAAGCCATGCTGATCTGCTGTTATGGTATTGTTCAAAGTTAAATGACTTTGTAATTTCTGGAAAATTACGGTCTCTATGATTTTTGAATAGACAGAGGGGATTGTTATAGGTCTATAATTTTCAACATGTGACTTGTTGTTACCTTTATATAATGGATTTACCAGTGAGCATTTCAGCTTGTCAGGAAAGATACCCTGTTGTATTGAGCTGTTTACGATATGTGATAGTACAGGTGCTATTATATGAATGCATCGCTTAATCACGGTTATTGGAATTTCGTCTAGGCCAGTTGAGTGCTTATTTTTCATTTTCCTTACAACTGACATTATTTCATCCGGTGTAGTTGGAGTAATAAAAAAATGAGTTTTCGGTAATGGGAAGACTATTCATCTTACAACAATCAATAGGTTTGTCAAGACTGTCCAAAGTTTTAGATGCAATACTAGTAATACATTCGTTGAAAAGCTGAGAAATAATGCGCGGGTCTTTTGAGTATGTATCACAGTCTGGCAGTTTAATTTTTAGATTTTCGTATTCTTTTTGTTCTTTTCCTGTTTCGGCATTTATTACGTTCCAAGCTGTTTTTGTAGCAAAATTTAATTTCTTAGTGTAATACATTCGTTTAGCTTCTTTTATAACCTTTTTGTATATTATTTTATATAACTTGTATCGCTGAACATCGGTTTCACTCTTTGTGATTTTACATTTCATGTTCAGAAATTTTAGTTTCTCACTAGAAGTAATTATTCCTTTAGTAATCCATTGCTTTCTTTTTGGTTGATTACTTTTTACTATTCGGTATGGAAAGAAAGATTCAAATATTCATTTAAACTTAATTAAAAATAGTTCATTCAATTCGTTCACATTTAATCTATTGTCCAGTAAGACCGGAGACCAATCTTAGTTTGCTATAGATGTAATAAACTCAGCGTAGTTGGTTTCACTAAAATTTCTTATTTTCCTAGATTTTAAACACATGTCAGTAATTTTAAAGTAATTGGGTACGTTTAGTGCTTGAGCTAAGTGTAAGATGAATCCTAAGTTAATAACTTCTGCGCTGTAATTACAGGGGGCAATATTGGTAAAAATATAATCTATTGTAGTTTCTGACGTTTTAGTTATGTGAGTTGAATCATGAATTGTAGCGTGTAAATTATACGTATTCAATAGTTCTAATAGATTTTTTATAATTAGTGGAATCTTTACCTATATTTATATTGAAATCACCGCAAACAACTATATATTTATATTTCAAGTAAATTATATTTAATACTTTGTCTAGTAGTTGAAAAAAAAATCTGAGTATTTGAATCAGGTGTACGATAGACGACCATAAAAACTTTTTCAGATTTTGCGATCACTTCAATGGCAGTGTACACAAAATACTTTTCTACGCTCAATATTTTTTTCTGTAATATCTGGCTGACTTGATTTTATAGTACTTTTAGTTAATATACATACGCCTCCGTTTTTTATGGTTTGCCGATAATATACTGCTGTAAAATTATAACCTGGAATAGTAATCTTTTCGCAATTTTCCAACCAGTGTTCACTAAGACATACTATATCAATATCAATAGTTTCTAAAGTAATTTCAAGATCAATGCACTTGTTACGAACAGATGAATGTTCTGGTGCACAATTACTAACTCTTGTGCCCTTTCCCAACATTTTTAGAGAATGAAAGTGTGTTTCTTTGTACAGTATTGTTACGAATCAGAGTACTTCTTTCTTCTGATTCTTAACACCAATTCCGTTTCCCTGGAGCCAGGGAAGTGGTATTGCTCTCTTTTTCTCACACAGACCATCAATATATGAACACATTACAATATTCTTGATATACTCTACTACATATGCCTTACCAGCTTTATTCATATGTTGCCCATGTCTTGTGAAATGATTTCTTTGTATATCGCTTAGATTTAAATAAGTGACATTGAAGAGTGCTTTGCAGACCTTTTCAATCTTTCGGTTTGCTTCTCTTACCACCTGATTGACACATACATGAGTTCGGGAATAGATCATGACGTTCTGGGATTTGACTGTACTTGTTTCAATTTGGTGTGTATCGTGGAGATAGCCTTTGAGGCCTCGTTGCGTGCTACGTCATTTGATCCCGGCATTAAAATAGTCACATCCGGATCCAGTGAAGTAGATTTTATGTTCTCTAACACACTTTCACGTGTAGCACCGGGTTTTACATATCCAGTGGCCGAAACTTGTGGCATACCTACGCGAAGCAGGGGGACTATATGGCGACCATGACTGTCTGCAAATATTTCTATACTTACTGAACCATTTTTTTCTGCACTAGACTTAGGTGTCTGGGACAAAGTGCAAGAACTATTCATGTCTTTACTGTTGCATCCATTCTCAGTTCCTGAAGCTGATACTTCTGGAATTTTCGGGTAGATCGCAGGGGTCTCATTATTTGAGTGTTTCTCTTGCTCCTTATATAACGCACTAAAACTATTCTTTAAAGAAACAGCTGGAGCGCTCGTCTTCTTTCTTTCTTGGGAATGACCTTTTACAACTGAAGCCCAAGACTGAATATTACTTTCACCTTCGCTGCTTTCCTGTAATACTGCATTTTCTTCCTGGAAGTTCTTTAGATCTTCATGAAGTAATTTGATTATTTGATCCTTTGATGTTAATTCTTCTTTTAACAGTTGACAGGATTCACAAAACTGCGTTGGTATTTGATCAGTTTCACTTTTTTTGCTGTAACAGTTGATGTTTTTGTTTTGGATCTTGTGTCTATTCCTGTGTAATTTCTTAGATTTAACTGACACGAATCACGCTTTCCCCCACAGTTCTGCGGCATTGGTTGCATAACAATCTAAACTGTTTTGCTTCTATGGCATTACAACTCACATACTGATTCATGATTTCCACGAAGTGTATTCCTGAGCCAAATACACAAACACGCACAACTACTATACAAAAATAAACTACACACAAACAACCTATACAAAAATAAACCTAAAACAGATAGATAAATAAATCACAACTAATCACTTGAGTTGCTGAATATTTTAAAAATATTCCATCTTCTTAACAGATTTAGCTATTTTCCAAGCATATATTATATTTGACAAAGTCCCACAAAGTTCTGCTTAATTTACAGCAAGTTTGTAATGACAACTTTTCACTAAAAACGATGTTTATAACACTTACTTTCTGTTTCACTAGCGATAGTTACTAGCACTGCGAAAACAAAATTCTAACTTACCTATTAGAACTTACCTATTAGTCCCGAAGTAATTTCACCATCCAGATCTATTTGTTCAAGGTTTACACTCTTCTCAAACTTACCATATTTAAGGTCAATGTACAGCCAAGATCTCCAACAAAAGGTGGTTACACTATCTCCGTATATGTCTAATGTATTTTTATCGTTGCACGGAATTTTAATGCTGCTCCTACAAATTCAAGTCTATAGAGTTCAAACTTTCAGGGAAGAAAGTTAATAACCAATTTAAGAGTTCTATCCGTGCCGATTTTTAATTTTCTTGTTCATTGTTGAAAGTGCTTGATTGTTACATGTTTGGATATCCATAACAACAATGAAGCTCTTTTAACAATGAACAAAAAAGAAAGTTAAAAATCGGCACGAATAGAACTCTTGAATTGGTTATTAACTTTCTTCCCTGAAAGTTTGAACTATATAGACTTGAATTTGTAGGAGCAAAATTGAAATTTCGTGCAACGATAAAAATACATTAGACATATACGGAGATAGTGCTGCCATCTTTTGTTGGAGATCTTGACTTTACATTGTCCTTAATCTTTTTCATGTTCTCTTAAACTCTGCTAAAACACATTGAAAAAATACCTTTATTATTTTATCGTTTAAATACCTCGAATTAATGTACTGAATCAGGAAAATACACCACATTTCAATACATTTGTTGCCAAATCAGGTACTATCCTTATAGGGTTTTTTTTTTTTTATATATATATATAATATACTAGTCCACTATTCTCACTTCACTAAATAGATATTATAACGGTAGCAAACTAGTATAATACCATGTTCGGAATTGTAGCCGATGACTGAGTTACGTGAGGTCAAGTTGCTCATGAAGTGTTAAGTTCGAATAGGTTCATATTTAAGGATTATGTAAAACAATTGCAGAAAAACATGTAACTTCTGGTGAAATTCCCTTGGCTATACTTGTGTCCAAGAAGTCATCGGATCAAGATTTTTCCAAACATAAAATTGACACGGAATATTCCCCAAACGTGATAGAAGCTGTCACGAAGTTATCCCATGTAATCTAAATTTATCTGATTTGCTTATATTTTAATGTCTTTGTAAAATTGGGCAGATAAATCAATACACAGACATCTAGATACGACATGGCACTTACAGACGGTCAAAATCAAGTTAAGAAAGGGCCAGCCATTCTATGTAACGATTATGATTCCAACGTTTGCTCTATACTGCTTCAGTTTTACTTTTCATACTTTCCCCTGACGCACACGAAATTCCTTTTCCGTTATTTCTCTTTAATGATCCCACGTAACGATTTTATATTTAACATTGGTACGAAAATTAATTCCCTACGTAATTCTTTTCTTTATTTACATATATTTAATTACCTAACATAACGCTATATTGATATGAAAAACTTGATGGGGAAGAGCGAATAAAACTAACAGCGACAGATGTGTTGCCGATCCACTCAAGGAGAGTATGCGGATCGCATATTATAGAACGTAAACAGTTCAGCATAGGAAAATCAATGACTGCACGTGACTGGTCATTGTCATCAAGTAACTCGGTGTGTGACGTTATATCAGCATCCTCTCCTCTCTGAATGCACACACATCTCGGAAGTGTCAGAAAGGATAAATAGAATTATGGCTGGTGACGAAATGTCGCGCCATTGGGAGAAATTAATTGCCCCTATACCTAATAATTATTTCTTTCAGGTTATACATGTTGATTTAGTGAACGAAACTAACTACTTTGATCTTGTAAATTTAAGATCAAAGAAGTGAAAAAGAGATTGGTAGGTTATAACTTTTGGGTTATCAGAATTTGGATATGGGTTTCTGGTAGATGATGCATTCCATTTAGTAACATTTGTCCTATAAATTTTAACGTTGGGAAGACTGTCATTCTCCCGTAAATTTTACAATTTTTTGAAGCAGGTAAAGTAAACTGAACCAAATAATGACATATGGATTTTCGTAACACTTTTTGGATTGCTGGTTGCGCTTAATAGAAAAATTATAGAGTTACTGTGTGAATTATTTGGAGGAGAATGAGTGGTATATTGCGTACATATGACTCAATAGTTGGCGGAAGCTGGAGTAGATAAAGTAAACTTCAACCTTATTTCTTTAAATACGCACTCGAAGTTGATTAAGAGGCAGAATCTGGCGCCATGCGGAGAAATACTAATGCGGGCACTACGTGTTATGAATGACACGTATTTTGCCACAGAAACCAGGGACAGTATCTCGAGCGAGCGAAAAAGGGGTTAGTTTTTCATTATACGAGATGCCCATCACTTTTAACAATTACACTATGCGTTTTATTCACTGCAAATATGACCAATTTCCCAATTTCAAATAATTATTACATCAAAATATGGCAGATCGTGGATCTTTTAATGTTATTTCCGTTATATGTACGATCGAATAAAGACAATTAAAATATTTCATGACTAATCTGTTGCGAATGTTCCCTCGTGAGGACTTTGGTCCGCCCCTAAACTTTTTTTGCAGTTCATTTATTGCTGAGTTGAATCATTTTTTTATGTAAACGTAAAAAAAAAATCGAAATCGCCTAGCATTCGTTCATAGTTAATGGTGGAACCCGAAGCCCGGTCCTTCCGTTCACACCAGCATACTGGATTCTCTCTTTCAATAACAAAGGAGTTTCTTCCATCCTTTCCCATTTTGTCGTTTTATGTAGTGAACCACATTTCTTCCATTCTATTTCGTTCTATACTGCTCACCGTTAGCGGTTTACCGGTATTCCGGGTTAGGTATTATTATTTTGTTCTGTTAAGCTTTATGTACTGATGTCTGTATATCAACCGGAATCCTTTTCTCAGAGTCTGGACTTTTCCTATTTTTGTGATAGATACTGGTCTATTTTTCCGGTATTCCGATTCCCATGTATATGTGAATCACAGTTTCTGTGGCTTCAGCTGTCTGGTAGTAGTGGCTGTACTCTAATGTTGGCAGTCTGTCTTTGTGAAATAACTATTTGTTTTAGTAGTCACCCAGCCATGTTCTGACCAGACTCCTATACGGCTGGTGTTAAGTTCGGTCTTTCTTTATTTTCTTCTTGTCGTTTAGGAATGTTCCCCTGGCTTTTGATCTATTTCGGTTCCCCGATAATTTTGGTTTTCTTGCTGAGATCTGGTAAGTGGAAGTTTGTGTACACGGGCTTCTTTCAAGCTCCCGGGTCCTATGATTTTCATCGTATTGTTTTTGGTCCTTGAAACGGCTCTTCTTTGTCGTTAATTACACTGTGCTTTTTTTTTTTCCTCCTCTGTTTAGTTTCTGCTTTGAATTGAGGGGGCAGTTTCCTGTATATATTCACAGGTTGGTATTCAGCATAGGTATTTCAGGAAAGGTATAAACAGATACTGACACATTAGTGGTAGTTCCAGCGGCCGTGCCTGTTTTCCACAATAATTTCTGCTCACCATATCTAATGCAGTTTTTTACATTATAAGTGTAGGAGGAGGTGGGTGAGATACTTTACATTTTGAATGGTAGTTGTTTGTAGTGGATTTTTGCCCCTTCCACTATTTATGTTAAGATACAATTTTTTTTTCTGCAGAATGTTCAAGATTCTTTAGATTCACCGCACTATTCTTAGTAGGAGACCAGGAGTACTAAATACTGAGTATCGTGTTTTGCTTCCAGTTTGTGCAAAGGGGGGTGGGTAGGGAGGTTGGGCCTAATTTTTTATTATAGCCATCTTAGATAGTAGGGTCATAATACTAGGTTCTTTACAATGTTTTGTTTAGCGTTAGCTAGTGCTTTTCTAGTCAGTCACAGATTGAAGCGTCTCATCATGGCCTTCTCTGCTATGGTGAGCTAAAGACTCCTATATTCGTTGTCGTTTATTCTAGTCAATTGTTTACTAAATTTTGAAACCTTTTTTTTATTACTATTATGCTTATTATTACATACTTCTGTTTTAAATTTATATATAAAAAAAATACTGAACGTTTCAGTTTTCTCAGACTATTTTGGTCTGAGGCCTGTTGTCAGCGACTTTTTCGTTTTATGTATATATATATAGTTTCTGCCTAATACAAATCAGTTTGTCAATTATTACTGGGGCTGGACAGTTTTGTTTGTCTTCGACCAATCCTGACGTCCGACTTAAGTTTTTGCTCTAATTGCATTTGTTTTTTGCTTCATGTTGCTTCTCCAAAGTGTTTCCGGTCACCTATCAACCAAGGTGTTTAGACCAAGAGAGTGCCAGTTTATTCCTGCTTGTTAGCTGAGGTGTCATGGCTGTCGCCTGTGTTGTTTCTTTTTCTTGTACTTAGAGTACAGTTTTTGCGCGTACATATCTGTAGTTGTACGAACAAGTACGTTTTGTCCTGATAGCTCGCTTTTCCAAGTAGGTTGTACCCAGAAGTACTATGAGTCGCCTTTTCAAATTGTACTAAGAAGTACAGTTTTTAGTGATAATTTGCTTTTCGTATTTGTAATATAAAGTACAGGTTGTAGTGCTAAAATTTCCCAACTACTAGGGTCTGTACTAAGAAGTACAGATGTGAAGCGTACCGGTGCCTAAGACTAGAATCTCCAGTGTTTCCATATGGTCTCCTCGTAAGCTACTCAGATACAGTGAGCTGCACTAGTTCTGACGCCCCATGATAGTGGGTCTCTACTATTTCGAATTCTCATCCCCTCAGCCGGGGTCTCTCGTGCGTGTATATTCTCTTAGCATCCTTCCTCACAAGTTGTTAGCTTGTCCTTGATCTACGTTCAATGTGTAAAGCCTTGCAGTGTGGTATGTCTGACTAATCACATCCAGTATTGTGTGTTTAAGTTGACCAATCACGTCAAGTAATGTGTGTTTAAGCTGACCAATCACGTCCCACCAAGTCACCAGGGTAGTAGACAGCAACAGTAGCTCGCGTTTCTTTCTTCATTGTCTCTTTGATCTGGTTGTTCTTTATTTTCCAATATTCTATCTACACTTTGCATATGCGATGAGTTTATATCAAATAAACGTTACTGTGCGTGGTATGTAGGGCCTGAACGGGAACCAGAAGAGGGAATCTTTCTTGCCTTCAGTCACGAGTTGTAGCTTCATAGTAGCAGAGGCAGGTAGGTGATAGTTCTTTCTTGGTCCTTCATATTGCAGAACAGCAAAGAGTGAGAAAACATAATTTGATACGACGTTAGATGGCAACAACTACTTCATTTACTCAAGACATTAAAAAAGTAGTGTAAAATATAACACGCTACAACTACAACTGCATTTTAAAAATGTAGCGGCGCTACTGAACACACTACGCTACTGTAGCAAGCTATTTGTAGCGCTCTACTTAACAATACTGTATGTGTGTTTATATACACAAATCCTTTCACTAACAAGTTGAACTTACCAGCATAAAACTAGGATTATTCTTATTTCTCCAACTAAAGGAGGGAATGGTCCACTCGTGAATATCTTTTCTATGTAACTGGTAGCAGCCATGGTGAGTATGACCAGTAACGATAACTCGAGGTTGTAATGTATCATACAACTGCAAGAAACAAAAAGAAACAATATTAAAACTTTCAGTAACAGTTTAATAAAACTATTATCTTCTAAGTTTCCATTTTTTTTAACCCTACTATAGTGCTCTTCAGACAACTTCATAGTGAATGAACATAGCTAAAGGGAAGAGAATCTGCGGTTGATGGATATGACTTCTATTAGCCAATCATAACTAACGTTTCACGCGTGCTGTTTTCCCCGCTAGAGTATATCAGTAGAGCAAATACAGCGCAAAAGCATACACGAGCATGCGCATGAGCGATATCCGTAATACTACCTGATTTACCTACGACTGCTGTAGGGTTCAACGTCAGTACTATGATATCATCTGAAAAGCATTTTTAGGTTTCAATTTACAATTTTTTTATATCTGACTGAATTTGACACATTCGAATAATCGAAGTCAAAACTCACCGCATGTGAAGAAAAATTAGTCTCAAGGCTTCTCTGATACATCTTGCTAAGTTAGACTATACTGAAAATATTAAATATGCAGTTTATAACATACTAATCTATAACGACATTAAATTCACTTATCCGGAACCACAAGTCTATCGTTGAACACCGAAAATCGATACTGACTGATACCAAACATAGACAAGCAAGCTAACATAAACAACCCACATTCTCTACCTCTCTTACATATAAGCAAATCAAACATTCAAATTTCTTCGGAGCTCGCAGAATACGTCGAAGTAAATATATGCATTGTTTCTGAGTTAAGTCAGACAATTGATCTAAAAATTATCATACTTAAAAGCTATCTATTTATGTACATGAGACTAGTCACCTGTAGGTAAGTAAAATGGTCATGAGCGGGGCTTGAAATGGAAATTTTCACGAAACGGAACGCTTTACCATCGTTAACATGCTATTGTCATTTTTTGTCTATGATTACCATGTTGACGAGACGGAACAGGAAGGTTCCAGACATTCACGAACCGGAACGCCGTTCCGATTTGCTCCGGTCCATTCCGAGCCCTGGTCATGAGCCACAAGAGTAGAAAATGACTGAAAAAACTGTTCCGTCTAAAGGTAAATTGCCGCTTTAGAAGTTCATTCGTAACATGCTAGTGGATCATGTAATAGTGTTTGTGTTTTACTGCATTTTAGATTCGCCTAGAAAACCGGTTTGTTTGTTTACTGTTCAGTGACAACCCGAGTTCCAATGAGTTTGCAATGAAGCATCACAAGTGCATTCTATTTGAGAGCATTATTGAGAAATAACTGAACTCGAAACATATAAATATTATTAGTGCAAAAATGTTGTTAACTTCTAAACTTATATTACAATTATTTTCACAACCATTACTATTGTATTCTTCGTTCACTTCAATGTTGTCTTTTTCCTGAAAAGTAATATCGTCCACATGGTGGCAATGTTTTCATATAAATGTGTACTCTCTGGGTCCTTCACGTACTGCAACGAATTTCGCAGATTAATTATTTTTGAGCACTGAATTTCAGTCACCAATTCAACGCTTGTTTCAGACAGAGTTCGAATATGTGAGGATTGCTATTCTTCCTTATAAAGGGGTAAAATTTTTCACAAACAAGGCTTCAAAAAGCAATCCTAGGCTTTTCTTTGCTACAAGCGGCAACTATTGTTTTTCTATTTCCCATAACCTATGTAAGTAGAAAATCATATTTGCCACCCGTAAATTCCATGGAGTCACCAAGAATTTAAGATGGCGGACAACATGGCGGTTCAAAAACAAAAACAAATTTAGTTGTTATGTGGTATCAAGTTTGGTATCGATTTCTATATTTTCGTGTTTGTAGAATTAAAAAATGATATCAGAAATAGCGCCAGATGCGCACAGAAAGACACAGAGAGATGTGGCAAACAATAACCTTACTGTAAGATTAAGGAAAATTCATGTAAAATGGTATATTGTCATTTAAGATGACTGAAGTTCTGTTTGTGAAAAAGTTTACATTTTTTATATTGATTTCTGTTAAAAAGAATCTTTTTCCCATAATTTAAACTTTCTAACTGTTTCTTATTCTTTTTTTTTTAATTTCAGGTTCTGTTTTTTCTTGTGATGGTAATTAGATTGGGACTATTATTAAAAGTACATAATGGAGCCTGTGGCAACAATTTCTCATCCTACCAAGAAATCTCGTTTTGAAGAAGATATTCCTGTATTGTGCCTCATATGTGACAGTAGTGACAACAAAAATGAGTTAATGAAAGCAACATTATCTGGTGTAAAAAAGTGAAGGAATGTTTTGAGAAAAGAAAAACGTTATCATCTGTTGACACTGAATTTAAAGACTGTATTGTACACCTAGAAAGACGCATTGTTAGACTGCCTTCATATGAGAACACATTTTGGCATAAAAAATGCTACAATCAGTTCACACACGAAGGCCATATTGATCGGCTGATGAAGAAACAAGATGAACACAAGAAAGGCGGAAGTAGAGAGTCAAGATGATAGGCTTCCAACTACAGGTGAAGAGATTTTTCGGCGTGCAAAAGCTTCTATGCGATCATTAGTCCCTAAAGTTAATTGGCAGCTTTGTATTTTTCTGTCAGAAAAGAGAAGATGGCAAAAGACTATTTCAAGTTTTAACATTTGAATGTGCTTCTACTATTCGCAAACTTGCAGACTCCAATGAACCACTTCGATGTCGAATAGGTACAGAAGACCTGATATGCAGGGAAGGCACACTATCATCCAAGCTGTCGAAAGAATGAAGAGAGGGCAACTAAATTGAAAAATACTGTGGAAACCACTGGTACTTAACAGATGCTCACTCATGCAAACCCTATATTCTCTGAGTTAGCTACTGAGCTGAAACGAGGATTTCATGTTGGAAACATTTACACAATAAAAGAAATAGCATACAGGTATAGCCACCTGACAAAAGAAAAAACTGGCGTTTCTGTGACAGTTAGTAATAAAGATATGAAGAAAATGCTATCCGAATATTATGGAAACTATACAATTTCAAAAACAGATACGCAGAAACCTTCCTCTGCTTGTCTTCCCAAGAAAATTATGTAGAATCGAAGCTGTAGAGGTTGACATGACTCAAGATGGCTCAAGGATGAATTTTCAAGAAATTATTTCTGATACTACATATTCTATGCTGCAAAGAAAATCCGATCAGACCTTCAATTTATTCGTGGCATTGAGGATTGCAATCAATTAACTTTAAATGCTGAACGCCAATGTTTACCTGAAAGTCTGTATACGTTTCTCAGGATTCTTCTATCTGATGAAGATGATGATGATAAAGTTTTTGAAGGGGAACCTCCCACAACCAAAATTGACAGACAAATTGTTTTGCTAGGTCAAGATATTCTTTATGCAGCCTCGAAAGGGACAAATTAACTCCAAAACATATTAGCACAGGCCTACTTGTTCATCAAGCAAGCGGATCAAAGCACCTAATTAACACACTACATGCTGCTGGAAGTTGTGTTTCTTATAATGTAATTCGGCGCATTGACACTACTATTGCAGAAAAAATTGTGAACAGGTTTTTAGAAAATAATGTAGTGATTCCTGAAAATCTTGTACCAAACCGGTTTATCCATTATGTAGCAGATAATATTGACGTTTTAGAGGGCACATTAGATGGAAGAGAAACATTTCATGCCACACACATTGTTGCATATCAAGAAGGTCCACCTAATGTTGTCTCTTCGTCTTTGCCACTTTGAAAAGTGTGCCTGGAGACTTTAACAAACTTATACCTCAACATTTTCAAAATCAAAGAAGTACATAGTTCCAAAGAAACATATTATATTTTCTGTTAAAGACTCCATACCAGTGTTTCCACCAAATCAGGACTTGGCTTGGCTATTTAGTCGATCATGCACAGAAAATGATGTCAAGAATGTAGTGCCATCATGAACAGCATTTAAGCAGTGTATTGCAGAAGATGAACATCCCAAAACTACTATAGGATACTGCCCAATACTTCCTAATCAAGCTCACGAATATGACATTATGGACTGTCATTACCAGGTGCAAGATGATCTCTGAGAAACTAAACCAAAATGATAACTTCTGATGAAGTTCTTTACTTAAAAGTAAAAATATTGATGTGGCTCCGATCAGATGAAACAAAAAATGTTATGTCTTTACTAGGTAGCTTTCATTCGATACTGGTTTATTTGACCGCCCTTGGGGAGAACTATGCCAGCTTAGGCCTTGAAGACTGCTGGGTAGAGGGTGGTATAGTGTCAGAAACAACAGCTGCTTCTGTGTTGAAGGGCAAGCACTACAATCGTTGTTTGCGACTGCATAAAATAACTTTTGAAGCTGTATGGAGAGCTTTAATGACATCATTCAAAAATTGGCTTTCCTTTAAGAATCACGAAGATGAGCTGCATATAACTGATGACTGTGTAAAACGTATCTGTAAAGACTTCGAGAGCAAATATTTTATGCAAGATTGAATTGATGTTGAGGGATTCCCTTCCTTTCTACAAGATATTAAGCATTTGCTCCTTGAATTCATTGAGGAAAACTCTTCAAATTATGCTTTCAAGTATTGGATTCTATACATAGAGCTCATTGGCATCCTATTGAACTTCATCAGAGCATCACGAGAAGGATGATGGGCGGAACATATTACACATTTCAAGGAAATGTTAAAGCTAATGGTATTTCATGACCATGTCAATTACGTACGGTGGGGATCTGCTTATCTAATATATATGGAGAATTTGGAGCAATAATTTCCTGCTGTTCATGAACAGTTTCTGAGAGTAAACTTTGCCATTAAAACTACAGACAAACCATTTGTCAGAATACCAGAGGAGACAAGACTTTTGACTTCACTGAAACAATCGGAAAACTAATTATACAGTACAGCATCGATTATCCGGACAGTTCGGAGACATAAATAAACAATGAAAAAATAAGCTATTTTAAACTTCAGCATTACTCTTACACTGTATATTATGATGATTCAATCTAAAGTTTCTTTAATACGTACTCTGTGCAATGTGTTCCTACTGATTTTCGTTTATGAATACAATAAAGTTTTTTGAGTCCTTTAACAGTGCTATTTTATTACTCTATGTTTGTCTCCAGCGTATTCCACAGGGTTTGATTTTGGCAGATGTTTTACGGTCGGATGAACTTCCTGACACCCACATCTGCAATACGGGTATGGGCAATCGAAACGTTACTATGGAGCTACCACCGGGAATCGAACCCGGGACCCCTTGCACCAAAGGCGAGCGCGGTAATCACATGGCTACGCACGATCTCTTTTATTACTCTAAAACTATTAAAACCAAACTTAGGGAATGCAAGTTTTGGATAGGTAAGTAAGTTTTATTGCGGATGATTTTAAGGCCTTTAGGCAACTTTGGCTCATGATGGATGATGATATCAATTAATAGGTGGAATAAAGAAAGTGAGAGGAAACGGCAGCACCCTGAGAAAACCCACGCACACGGTGTTTGTCCACCACAAAGCCCTCATGGTAAGAGCAGGGATCGAGCCGACGATCCCTAGCATCAGAGGTGAGCGCTCTACCAACTAAGCCAACGCTGCTCCAAGTACGTTTTATTTCCATATTTAGTGCTGCATTTTAAGTGATCCATTATCCGGACACTATCTGTTGCAATCAATCCGGATAATCGATGTTCTACTGTAGTTTTAAAATCTGAAATTAATGATATGAATGAAACATACTAACAGGGTAAAAATATAGACGTAGTAACTTATAATATCCCTATTAATTTTCCATCAATGACCAAAATATATTACTGCGTGTTATTGGATTATTGCAGATTATTGGAAGAGGAGAAGTTCTGATACACTTTTAAATAAAATACTTTTTATAAAGAAGATCTCACGTAACTTCTGTAAAATTTGTGGAGACACCAACACTGATCTGGTGGCTGTCCTCTGAGCGTTTGCATTTGTGAGTGAGTACGTGGGTGCTGTGAACGATGGCAAGTGTTGAGCGTAAAATTGACAATATATAAAAGAATAGGTACTATCACCATCTCAATATTATAGCAAACATAGAAAAGGGGAAACATCTTCAGAAGCAAAACAAATCGTCATCAGTGTATACGCTCGGCTGAGGCAAATATGTACGTGGAACAGGTGTGTGGTGGTTTTGGGGGGCGATTCAACCAGGATTTTCAGTGTAAGTAGAATTTCGCAGGATTTCTATCGAATACCTAAAAGTTTAGTGCGTGTGCTCGGGACTCTCTCTCCCATTTGGGTGGTCTAGCTGAATCCCTGGGAACTGGTATTGGTTTGCTTTTGGTTATGATTCACCGTTTCCAGGTAGATATATAATATACACCAATTTCCACAAGTTCTACTGCATTAAGGATAACTTCGTTTGCTTTATATAATTTCGGTATTGCTATATTTGTATTGCATTTCAAAGATTGTTTCCTGCCATTACGTTATGTGCGAGCAAGAAACATGTCCGTGCTCTCGGTTTAAATTGTCAAAATTATAGACAAATCACGTACAAATTCCCAATACATTTATTCCCATTATTTTGCCTTCATGAAAGTGACAAAATCAACCCAAGAGAGACGTGTCTGTGCGAGCAACAGAAAATGAACGAGAGACCCCGCCTCGCACCTTCCAGCTCAGTCCACCTAACAACGAGCAGACACACACTTACGTCGTGCCGTGTCAGAAGGGGTTCACGAGCCAACATGTAGTACTCCGCTTGTGATGCGGCTATCAAGTTAAGGTTGCGCTGAGTATAGTTCTGTCTCGTTATTGACACCTCTAAAATGGACGATACACAACAGGAAGATAGGTATCAAGATCCACCCAGTCACTCGAGACAGAAGCCAAATTGAAGATATATCCCACTGGGCGGCAGTCATATTAATTTTTGACAAACAAGAACCAACTGATCAAATGGGCAGTAGTAAAGAAGAAAAATCTATTTTTTAACTGGATGAAATTACTGGTTCAACCAACAGACAAACAAGCAGAACCATCATCTAGTATGTGTCTACATGGAAACGAAGTTGAAAAGTAAAATTTGTCACCGCAAATCTCTACTGCAGAGGTTCTCATCATTTCCAAGATTGATATGTCGACAATTCAGATGAATTGTACACACTGTCGAAGTATATACAAGGTAATCAAAAAAGTTTTTGCCGTTCTAGAGCAGTGATAAACAGAGCAATACAGTGGACAGTACGTACTTTTAGGTTTCGAAGTAAGCTCCATCAGCATCCAATACCTTTTGCCAACGTTCCTGCAGCTGAACAACAACCTGGTGATAAAAGTAAGCGGTCTTCGAGGCAAAGAAGTCCGTGAGTGCGTTCCGCACGTCTCCCTCATTGGCGAAAATTCTCCCACGGAGGTGGTTGTCGAGGGAATGAAAAAGGTGGTATTTTTTGGCGCAAGGTCCGGTGAATATGGTGCATGGCACAGTATCTCCCAGCCAAGTTGCTGAAGGGTCTCCCGGGCCCTCTTTGCCACATGTGGCTTGGCATTGTCGTGGAGGAACAGCACACCCTTGTGATTCACCAATGCCGGCTCCTTCTGCCGCAATGCACGGTGCACCCTTTGCAACTGCTGTGAGTAGAGATCAGCAGTGATGGTCTGACCAGGTGGAAGGAGATCGTACTGCACCACTTGGCGACAAATCCACTATACAGAGAGCAAAACCTTTCGTGGGTGCAGAGGTGGTCTTGAGGTGTGAGGAACAGTCACGTGGCGACAACCAATGTCAGGTACGCTTGGGAGTATCATAGACGACCTACTTTTCGTCACCAGTGAGCAAGCGATCAAATATGCGTGTTTTCAGGTGCAGAGTGAGTAAGGACAAACAGGCTGTCACTCGTTGTTCCTTGTTGGCTGCCGACAATGTGTGGGGTACCCACTTGCTTAACCATTATGACTTCCCTGGTGCAGTCTGTCTGTTTATTTCTGCAAGTTCATCACACGTTAGACCACTGTGCTCCTCGATGGCAGCTTTCAGGGCCTCGTCATCCAACACATGTGGTCGTCCACTGCGAGGTTCATCAGCAAGGCTCACATCTCGCGAACGGAATTTCTGGAACCAATGCCTGGCGGCGCGTTCGCTAACGGCATTCTCAACAAATGCCTGGCATATGCGGCAGCTGACAGTCCCACTTTAAAGTCACACAACAAACATACGCGAACAAGGTGCTTCGATACCTCCATTTCTCTTTCACACTGGACGAGCTATGACTGCTGTGTGTGAGCACCGTGCCTGTATTACTGAAGGTCGATGGTCAGACTAACTCCCGATCGCTTGGCAGGCACGTGCGTCATTTCGTTTCCTCTCTGTGAGCGCATGATTAATGGGACGTCAAAAATGGCAAAAACTTTTTTTGGGTACCTTGTACAATCGAACAACAGACGGAGAGCGAACAGTTAACATGCATTAATAATAACACCAATACAATGCTGCAATAACATCAATGAACTGAAGCAGTTGAGAGAGAGACCAATAAAACCTTAAAGATAACAATTAATCTTCCAAGAATGATTTGCAGCAGTATTCCATCTCGTATTACAGAAGATCTTTAAAACCTACTTTAGTTTACTTATTTATGGAAGTATTTTTGGTGTTACTGACTTCAGGGATCATTACTCTTTCTGCCTTCTACATAGATTACTGAAGTCAACCGTGAAAATAAGCACAAAGGAAGCATTTTGGGCGTTGAATATAATTTATTATTGGATTAAATTTATTGTTGTAGAAATGCACATCTCTAGAACATGTAGTAACAACTGTGATTTAGATTCCTGAGTCAAATGGAAAATTAATTGGTTTCCTTTTTTTTTTTTTTTTTTTATGAAAGATTTAAGCAATTTTGGATTCATACACCTTACAACCGAACAGTTATACTTAAATGAATTGTTTCTTGTATATAAAATAATGTAAAAACTGAAGTGTTAATAAACATCTTGTCTCTCTTATTTAATTAAATCTTGTCAATAAAACTCAGAATCTGCAGTTCTGTCTGTCTACTTATGTATAATATTTAATCCACATTACATATATATACACAGCTGGTCTATGGTGCAAATTGTAGGGGGAAGGAAGAATTCCCAGTGCTTCTGATACTTCTCAGGAACCTAATTTCCTTTGTGTCTTCCAGGGAATGGGGGCTTGCGAATAGCTTAATGAATAATAATAATAAATCATTCCAAAAGTAAAATAAAATTGAAGTAGTCATAATTTTCGAACTCGCAGAATGGAATTTGCATTCAGAAAATAGTACAAAATTTTCTAACAATGACTTATCAGTAACGCCAGACAATAACATATTCAGCATCTTCTAACAGTCAGAACTATCCAATGTCGTACTGTCCGGCATGTTAGATCTCGTCCATTACACTCGCATGTTCGAACCCCACGTTTGCCCATCCTGACTGAGGTTTTCCAGGGCTTCCCCTTAGTTTCACCAAGTGAATGCCGAGATGGTACCTTAAGAAAGATAGCCTGTACCTTCCCCATCCCGGCCTGAGCCAAAAATGTCAAAAGTCCTTAAATAAAATCCAATGAAATTCGAAATTAAGGTACCGTGATCAATGGCTAGAATTTGCAAGTGATAAAATCAGAGATTGTATGAAACTGTCGGACCTCGAAGACTTTTCAACTCAGGTTTCTAAAACGGGAGTAACTGTACTTCCATCAAACGACGTGTTGGATATCGAAAATTACAGAAAGAAAATATTTTAAAAAGTATTAACAGATAATTTACGTAAAAACTTCGGTAAACTTTATTTTTATATGGATCAGTCTAGTAACTTTGGACTTCGGCCCATCACAATTCGCCTTTAGCTGTTAAACTCAACACCCATGCCGGGACCTTCGTGCCGATGGCCTACCGTAGCAGACCGCTCGGCCAGCAGATAATTTACGTGCAAAATATTCTGTCGAAGAAAAGTCTCTGTTCTGTAGGAGTTATTAATCATGGCCACATGACGTTTGGAAAAATATGATGTATGGCGATCGGCAGGTGTTGATTTTGCCTGGTTATTTCAAAATTGATCCAGATTAGTTATTGTCAGGCTTCCGGGATTTATAGACGAACAACTAAATTATTTGTGAAGTACAGCAGATATTTGGTAGGTTAAAAGTATGCCAGTGGCAGAGAGCAAGCAGGGACTTGCTCCTATGATTTTAAATCAAATAAGGAAAGTTTTACAAATTTAGATCTCAACACAATGATACGTTTTGATGTAGAAAATGACAGACATGTGTATCACATATTGTTTCACGTCTTTACAAGTATTTAATTTGATCCTGATCCATAGAGAAAGAATTACGGTAATAATTAGCTAACCAAGAAGAAAGAAGGTACAGTTTCACATTCTACGACAGTACTCGCACCATTGCAGGAAACATGTTCCTTGAATGGCAGTACCACAGAGTGACTACGACTAATTGATATCTACACAAAAATTGACAAAGTTTGAATTACCATATCAGAGGCTTCCCTTGAGAGGCATTCCCATCTTTCCCTGAACTTCTGAAACTTCTCATCTTCAGGAGCTTCGTCTGGCTCGGAACACCCTGCATCTGATTCACGGTACATTGGGAAGTGCTGTTCAAATATATATTGGTATTAGAAACGTTAATATAAAAATACATTACAGTAACTTCAATTCACATTTTACACTAGAAAACTGTATATTCCTAGTAATCTATTCATCTTCCGCACCTTAAATAAAGTATTAATTTATTACCTTCTCAGAATCGTTTTCACACACAAACAATGCAAACACGAGTAAATGTAAGACCTCGTGGTGGTCCAAAGGTTAGTGAGTTTTCTTTCTCAGCAGGTTATCATGGATTCAATTCCCGTTGGGGTTCACTAAACGGAGTGGTCCCCGTTAACCCCCCCCCCCCTCAAAAAAAGAAAACCAATCCATAAGTCCCATCCTTCGAAGCCCACCAGCTTGTTTACGACCTTCTAACAAATCAATCAATCGATGGGTAATGTAAATTACTAACAAGGATGTGTCAAAAGGACTTCTGAATCAGACATAGTCCATTCGAAAGAGATAACAAAAATATGTTCAGACGCAAAAAATTAAGTGCCATGGACAACAGAGTAGCCTCCTGTAGCCCATAAACCATTTTAAATAAAGTCATTTTGAAGGAAATTTGAGTCTCTCAATTAAAATAGCTATTGCATCAACACTATTCATCGGACAGTCATAGTCCATGCCTCATTCTCTTCAGACTAAAACAAGCTTTCCAAAGGTACCATGCAGTTGCGACGATGACGCACGTGGAAAGGGAAATTTGAAAGAATTTTGCGAAAATTCCCTCAAAAAATCCCTTCTATCAAATTTAGTCTTTTTCAGAGCGGTCCCGGGTTAGATCACACAATCCAAATGTATTTCAAAAAATACTATGGGGTATAGACAATATGTGTGCCAAGTTTGGTTCCGCTCTCTTCAATAGATTTGATGGAAAAGTTTTTACACTAATGCTTTTTGTATATACGAAACCGAACCTATGACCTGACCTATAAATAGAACATAAAAGAAAAAATTATTAACACCAGTACTATTTATCCGGGTGTCATGGTTCGTACCTCATTCTCTTCAGAATAAAGCAAGCTTGCAAATGGTACCACGCATATGGCTCCATGATGTACGTGGAGGGGAAAATTGGGGATAATTCGCGAAAATTTCCACCATAAATCCTTATTGTGAAGTTGAAAAAACAAAACTGCAATCTTTATTACACAAGATCTTGACATTGTTTTGGAGAATCTTTGCGGTTGCAGCAGTTTTGATAAGATAAACAATTGATAATTTTCTCAGCGGTACCAACGGAATTAAAAGGCTAAGCACCAATTCGCAATTGCTGTATTTTGTTTGTTGATAAATCGACAAGCGAAAAATGATTTCGACGAAACTTGGAAAGAGATTGGCTTTGTTTGGGATCCTCCGTTATTCTATGCCAAATTGTGTGTGTATAAAATAAATAATGTAGTTATCATTAATTTTACATACTTCATTAAGTAAATAAATAACATATTTTTAGCGAATTATTTAAAATTAAAGTTAAGTAATAGTACTAATATTTATTGTTACCAATTTCTAACAATCTACTTACAAGCAAGAAACTTTGTTAAGAAAGCTTTACATTCTTTTCTTTAGTTCAAAATGGTTCGTGGCCTCCACAAATCTTGCAACGTTAATTTAGCTCATTTCTCGACGTCATACAGTGATGGAAATTTGCACAGCGAAGTAAGTCGGGTGACAATACAATATTATATTTTTTACTTTCATATATTTCTATATATTTATATATTTTAAAAGCTATTTTTTTTATTACCCATAAATTCTAGACTGCAACGCTGTGGCGTTTGACTGGTTGCACAACACCTCAGGATTTGAGTAATAAAATTAATAAGTAATTTTTTTAAACAATTTAAAATAAGTAAATAAGTAAGTTAATAAGTTAACTTTTAAATAAGTAAATTTTCTTAAACAATTCGTACTGAAAAGTAAAAATAATTTTGTTTATGCATGACTAAACTAAAACGAAAAGCATATGGCGCGCTCTCGTATACTTTATAAACTCTTCAATTAGCGCGCCCTCATGCTTTTCTTATTAGTCATGCATACACAAAATTATTTTTTCACTTTTTAGTACGAAATGTTTAAGAAAGGTAAGTCTTTAAAAATATTTTATTATTACTTTTTATTCTTTTAACTAAACACAGGCCACTGCAAATAATGTGTGTAAGGGATACGAGGAATAATCAAAAAGTTCATTACAAACTGGAAAATCCTAATGAGGATACCTGGCATGAGGATGTGATAAAACGAATGTCATTATATGAGTTAGATTGAGATTAATTGTTTTCACATTACGATCACAGCTGGATAGATTTGCCCACGTGAATCTTATTTCGACGAGTTTATTTCCCAGATCGAGGAGTGGGTGTATATATTATAGACCAATGTGACTTATGCCTCTCATTTTATTACCAAGAAACTCATCTGTAATGATTACGCGACAAGCTAGAGGTAATTAATGAAATTAATATTTTTTTAATTTGTGGCTTTGCCTTACACAGGTTAACTCTTATAAAAACTGTGTTCTAGTATTGTAACACGCCGTACTATGGGAAATGGTATCAATGCGTAGTACCAATGGAAAGCTTGCTTCATTCTGATGAGAATGAGGTATGCACCATAATAACGGATGAATAGTACTACGTTTATTTATTTATTTATTTTTTAATCTTATATCCTATTTATAAGGTCCGGTCATAGGTTCGGGTTTGAATATACAAAAAGCATTGGTGTAAAAACTTTTCCATCAAATCTATTGAAGAGAGCGGAACCAAACTTGGCACACATATTGTCTATACCCCATAGTATTTTTTGAAATACATTTGGATTGTGTGATCTAACCCGGGACCGCTCTGAAAAAGACTAAATTTGATAGAAGGGATTTTTCGAGGGAATTTTCGCAAAATTCTTTCAAATTTCCCTTTCCACGTGCGTCATCGTCGCAACTGCATGGTACCTTTGGAAAGCTTGTTTTAGTCTGAAGAGAATGAGGCATGGACTATGACTGTCCGATGAATAGTGTTGATGCAATAGCTATTTTAACTGAGAGACTCAAATTTCCTTCAAAATGACTTTATTTAAAATGGTTTATGGGCTACAGGAGGCTACTCTGTTGTCCATGGCACTTAATTTTTTGCGTCTGAACATATTTTTGTTATCTCTTTCGAATGGACTATGTCTGATTCAGAAGTCCTTTTGACACATTCATGACCCTTCCTTGTATGTACAATTTTCATGCGTATTAATACTACATAAATTATAATGTAGGTATGTACTGTAAAATGGGGGTGACTTGATGTATTTTCTTAATGCCACAACTGTTCTATCTGCTGTTATCTGTAGCTTATTATTTTTAAGAAAAAAATGTGTATGTTTCAAATCACCACACAGGTTGGGTTGATACACATTTATATTCTCACAGTTTGGTAAAACTGAAATACAAAAATATATTTATGACTGAAAATTTTCAACATACATTCTTTCGGAAGTAAGAAAGAATAGACAAAAGAAACAGTGCAAAAAACACGAGAACAAGAAATACTGTAATGTTTAAACTAATAAAATGGCTTAATGAATACATGAGAAGATAAAATGCAGCAGACCAAAAAGTTTTGTTTCAGGTTCCTTAAACATTTTAAGAACCTCAGGCGCGTAAAAACTGCTTTGTCTTCAACATATGGAAACACACAAACCAAAATAACTTGAGGCACTAGAAACCGATTGACCATATTATTTATATGGCACTGTGCTGGTGGAAAACAACCAATCAAGCCATGCAGTAGAAGGACCTTTAAGGGGAAGATGAAACGAGTTAGCGATTATGCCTTCACATGGTCCCACGTAACGGTCGGTTGTTACAAGTAAGATGTCGGCGGAGTTAAAAGTGGTGTGTTTCTGTGGTCTTGAATTTTTTAGAATTTTTATGGTATATTGGTCGATTTAAACATGAATATCATATATATTATTTTTAATCGATGTTTCCTGAACGGGTTGGTGTAGAAAAATTCGAACCTAAATGACTGAAAATTGGTGCGCGTCATCTGTATGTACTTTTAGTTTCATGAAACCATTCTAAGTCAACGGAAATACAAGTTTAATTAGCAATATCATGAATATTACGATAAACAATAATATAGTGCAAAATTAGATATGAAGGCTGGATGAAGTTAAGTACCAACGACCACACAGTCAGGTTTCTGCACAAGAGTGTGTATGTACAGAGTGTTTCGGGAGGAAAGGTAAATATTCTGAGAGGTGATTCTACAGGACTAGAACAGCAAAAAGTTTAATATAAACATATATGTTTTAAGACTTCATTTCAGAGATATACTTAGAAAATCCTAGATTCTACGTCCAGATCATGACTCCTATACGTGCCCCGACTGCCTAGGGTCTGGCGGGAAAGGGAGGTAAGGCTCTTGAGTTAGCATGTGCAGCGAGTAGTGTGAAGATGACCGTAACTGTTGTTCCTGTTATACCAGGGCAGTAACATGCCATACGATTTTACGCTTGAGGAATATGTGGGCACTATTTTCTTGTATGGGGCCTGTGATGGAAATGGTACTGCAGCCGCGGAGGGATACCGAGTGACGGTATCCACACCGCAGAACACCTTATAGTCGTGTGTTTGCTCAGGCGTACCAGTGTCTCGAAACTACGGGTGCCGTCCCAAATGCTGGTGTATCATACGACAGAGACAAACAGATGACACAGAAGACTACGAACGATACCAGACGTTGTACAACGTAGTTCTACCACAAGCACCCGCAGATCTAGCACGACGTGTGCATGAGGGCTCACATGTATCTGTGTGGCGAACATTACATGATGAGGGGATGTGTCCATACCACCTTCAACCAGTACATGCACTCCAGGCTGGTGACTGCCACCGCAGGAGGACTTTTTGTGAGTGGATCAGTATTCATCGCCACCTCGTACGTGTCA
This sequence comes from Lepisma saccharinum, assembly GCA_022664845.1. Classification (NCBI taxonomy): domain Eukaryota; kingdom Metazoa; phylum Arthropoda; class Insecta; order Zygentoma; family Lepismatidae; genus Lepisma; species Lepisma saccharinum. The sequence continues at coordinate 51,518 of JAGDQP010005449.1, read as the reverse complement.
TAATATTCACTGTCGCGGCCACTTTCACGAGAGATGATATTAAAAACTTCACAGGAGAATACACATGCAAAACAAACGCGCAATTTCTAATTACGCTTTTCAGTGAACGTGTGGTGTGGTATCACGGATGATAAATTGATTGGGTCTGTTTTAGGAAGATCGTGTAAACGGTGTATTGTACCTTCCGTTTCTAGAAGGAACTCTACCTGGGTACCTGAAAGACATTCCTCTTGCCACCCGCCAGCGTATATGGTATCAGATGGACGGTGCACCACTCGACGCGCTATGTGATCCACTTCCATAACACTAAACTTGATACTCTAATACACCGGCCTAGGGAGAAATTGCTTTCCCACTAGCAGGATAGTCGTCAATTGATATCAGTTGAAAAAAAACGAGGTAAATATATCGAGCATGAAATCAATAAGACTTTATTGCGATCGTATCATAATTTCAAAGTATATCCAGATGTTCACACATTGAGGTTTTACATGTATTTGTGCAATGTACAATTTAGTTGTTTAAACTTTACTTCCAATCATCAATAAAAGTAACTTCCACAAACTCTGTTCAGAAAATACATATTTAGAATATAAAAGTATGTCTAAATTTCCATAGTGAAAAATCCTGCCATCTATACACTAAAGCTTAATGATGCTGCTCGCACATCGTGTTGAACCAACTCGGAAACAAAACAAGAAACGTAAGTTGAATTCAACAAACCTAACTTCAATTATTTAGCAAACGTTTATCTAAGCGAATTGATTGATTTTCAGCACAATAACATCAGGTATACAATTTAAACTTAAACAAACTCAGTCTTATTACAAATACAATAGATTACAGCAGTGTGCATTAGCTATGTAGCATCAATTATACTTTACGCAACCAAATCGACATTAGGCAATAGCAACTTAGATTCCGTCTTGTTCCTTTATCAATAAAAGTTAGGTTGTATTAAATACGATACGGTTTAGTTACATATTTTACCGCATATTAAAGTATTTTCTGTTCCATGTAAGCAAACACTTTGCCTAACCTTATCACCCACATCAATCTTCGGGCTCGCATCACGGCTGCAGCCGACTAACATCGTCTGACCAGGGAAATATTGCGCCAATGTACCCAATCATTGCTAGTGAGTTCCCGCCAAGTGTATGGAGGTTAATGGAGACATTTTCGAGCACCTGCTCTGACACTTGTGCATACCAGCAGTGGCTTACAGTGTTCTGTAACATCAGTAGCGTATTCTGTATTCATAGCTTGGACTACCACTAGCCAAAGAATAAGATTTACAAAGAGGGTACGGAGGTCACACGTATTGATGATGATGATGTGTTCGGACCTCCCTTTCATGTTAATATTATTTGTGCAGATTACAATATTTATTCACAAGCTTAGGCTGCGGTGGTAGCCTAGATCATAGGTGAACATTTGGACCCGACCTCGCGACGGGACTTCGACCTCGCCTTCGCGATCTCACTTCAACCTCGACCTCGCTCAACCTCGACCTCACGACAGGACTTCGACCTCGACCTCGCGATCTCACTTCGACCTCGACCTCGCGATCTCACTTCGACCTCGACCTCGCGATCTCATGTCGACCTCGACCTCATTCAACCTCAACCTCGCGATCGAATTTCAACCTCGAACTCACGGTTTGAGGTCGAGGTTGGACCTCGCGAAATTGAACAATGAAATGAACACCTACTGTGTAAGACATGTCTACGGAACATTTCGGATAGGTGAATAATGAACAAATAAGTTTCGAGCGCGGTGGCCAAACGGTATAGCGCTCACTTCTGGTGCTGGGGATCGTCGGTTCGATCCCGGCTCATGTCTGCTTTATGGATGACAAATCCCGTCTGGGTGGGTTTTCTCGGGTGCTCCTGTTTCTTCTTACTTTCTTTATTCCAAAAATTCTTCCCATCCTCATCCATCCATCCTCAGCCAAAGTTGCCTAAAAGCCTTACAAATTAAATTCAAATTCAATTCAACAAATAAATAAATATTCGGTCTACTTCAAAATAAATAAATTCTTAATTAAAATGAGTACTTTAGTCGGACAAGGGCTATCTCGGATAGTGAATTATCTCGGAATACGTAGTTGTTCATTTTAAAGTGAAGTTACGTATTTTGAAAAATGGTTTTTATATTATGTATGCTGTGTGCGAATTTAGGTGTGTGAGTGGGATTTCCCTGTAACAATTAAGCATTCCCGCTAGTCGATGTTTTACATCCCTGCTGCGGATAACATTCTTCCGTTGAATCTTATAGTCGAAATGAAGTTTGAAAATTGGAACAGCACTCCTTTGTTTGTCCAAACTTGATTTTTTAAGCTTCAGCTGTTTATGAAAAACGAAGGAAAGTTTCACTTCTCTCGCAGTACTTCTTTTTTAAGAATGCAAAACAAAGCACTTCCTTTTAATTTAAAAAGATGAAGCACACAGCACTTTAGTGATAGTATAAGGAAAATACATACGCAGAAAATTATTTTTCATATTCTTGATATCATAAGATTTACAGTCCTGCAACGACTTCTGAGCACCACAAGTTCTGCAGCTGATAGCATTAGCATCCGCTCCACCTTCGATAGCATTAAAATTCTTGCAATCTTGTGTTTTGAAATCTATTCACCTGAAAAAAGCATTCTTTTTGCCAGAGGCCCTATAAGACAAACTGGGGGGACTCGGATGGAAGTATCGCCAATTCTTTACGTTCTTTGGAAAAGAAGAAAAGAATCTGTGTGCACCACGATGGCGTGCACCCAAATGAGTAATACGATTTAGTTTTACCTAGAAGTAAATAAATGTTTAAACTCTGGACATTTTGAGGAGGAATCACGAATCAATGTCTCTAATTGAATATTACGTGTCACGACACGCGAGAGTCATCAACTGTCATATTTTAAAGATAAATTAACTTTTAAGGCAAAATTTCATGTGGAAAATACTAGTTTTGAATCTGATTTGACTTGAGTAGCTAAACTTCTGGTTTATAATTAGATCTATTTTCTAATGAACTGCAGCTCATTGATTCACTGTAGCCAGAGTTGTAAACACTAGTCAGGCGATTTAAGCTGGAATACTATGAAGTATGAACTATGGAACACACGAGAAAAAATGTATTGCATAGAAATATAATTCGTATCGTGATGGGCGTAAGCCGTAGTGCTGTTACCACCCATAAACTCATTTTATCTATCGAAATATAAGTAAAAGAAAATGTAAAATGTCCATAATAAATAAGGTTGCTTCACAAAGTGTTGATCAAAACACGTGTCTGGATCAATAAAATAATCAGACAAACTTTGGTTATTGTGAAGTGACGGGTTGTATGAATTTATTTATTTCATTATTCAACTTACATAATGGCTTGAACAGGCATATATGTTTAACCGGGGTTTAACTGTGGCTTTCTCTCCGAGAGTTTCAAGATCGGCAAATCCGGCTCGCAATAACAACAAAGTCAGGTTTCGCTCAAACTCAAGAGACTGGAACAACGAACATGGACTGTTGTTGCCGTCAAAACAAAAGCGCACGCAGTTTTCGCCAAGAAACGTCACCAACTTGTTCAAAACATACAGACAAGCAAACAAATAACTTTCACCCTCAGCCACAAATAACTTGTTCCTCCTCGGGAAATACGAGCCATGCCCAAAACAGATACAAAAACAAAAATTCCTCCTAGGTTTTCCCAACGGCCGACTTATTTAGGTCAGCAAACAGTTTCCGTTCCCAACATACCCATACTTTCCATTATATCCATCTACGTTCCCCAACCCCTTCCTCCCTCCGTCCAACGCCCACAGCTCGCTCTTTCTTCAACAGAGTCTCACCAACTAAGTCACGTGATTGCCACCCACCTTTCTCCCGGATACCAATTCAGATCCCCAACTTGTTGGTTTAACAGAAAAAACACTCCCCTCCCTCTCAGTTGCTAACTCGTCTCCAAGCAATACCAATTCAGGTAGTTTTTCGGAGACAAGAAATAAGAAACCAGTAGTTTTACTGGTTACCAATAACGAGCACGGAAGAATAACCATTTCATTGATTCAGAGAGATCATTTAACGTTCACGCCTGAAATGCTGGACAACAAATAGAGTTCCTTTTTGACACAGGTGCTAGTTGCAGTATTTTCCCTCTTACAGTGTTGCCACCTAATATCAAAACTTTTCCGGTAAAAACAATCTTGCATGATCTCTCTAAATCTCCGGTTACGGTGAACACAGCAGCAGATTTACCAATCATAATTGGTAAACAAACGTACACAATTACTTTCCATCTCCTTTCTCTAGTGATTCCTCCTTTTATTGGTATGGACGTGTTAAAGAAATATCAGGCTCATATGGATCTCAAGAATTACCAGGCAACCATGAACATTCTAGCACATGCCGTGAGCAAAGTTTTCCACCACAAGTCAAAAACTATCCACCGGATTTCAGCAAAACTGCGTTCTTACTGGTACACTTTTGTAACCCAGAAGGAAACACTTTTAACCCCAAAGGCTGCCACGGTAGTCTCCCTCCAATTACCACTATGCAATGAGCATCGTGATTTCCTTGTTTGCAGGCCAGTAAAAACAAATGGTGCATTTTTTGTGCAATCTTTTGTAAATGTTCGAAATCCTGTTCTTTTTTATTAGCTCCACAGACCACCCAATTACTTTCTCGCCAAAACAACCAGTTGTCATGGCTGTATACCGCAAACCTCCAAAGACAGAGAAAATTTTAACTTTCAAGAAACTTTTTGAACCAACAGAGAAGGATAGGTAAAATTTCGTTGCAGAAAGAGAAAAGCAAATCGGTCATTTAACTGACTTTAATAAATTCAACTTAGGACAAAATTTAACATCACAAGAAAAAGGGACCATCATTAACGTTTTGAAACAATATCCGTATTGCTTCCAATGGAGTGATAAAGATTTTTCCAAGGTTAAGGCCTACGAAGTGTCTTTAGATCTTAAGGGTCGATCGCCCTATAGAGAACAGACTTATTATAACTTACCTTTAAAATTAAAGGACGAGATCAGACAAGAAGTGCTAAACTTAATTGAATAGAGTATTCTAGAGAAATCTAACAGTCCGTTTAGAAACAATGTCGTAGTTGTAGCAAAACGGAAACAAAATGGCGCCGTTAAGCTTCGTTTGTGCCTGGACTCAAGAAGGCTGAACAATAGGGCAAATCCCACTAGTGACCCCTCCCCCCTTGGATGAGGTGATTCAAAAATTAGCCAATCACAAATACTACGTAGAAATGACCTTGTGCAAAGTTACCATCAGCTCGGTTTAGCTAAAAGAGAGAGACCTGTAACTATAATGTACTTACCCGTCGAGGGCCTCCCTCACAAGTTATTTAATCTCACTCGCCTTCCAATGGGCTATCTGTAGTTCTGGGTATTTGCAGAGAATTATAACAGATATCTTCCATGATTTGGATCCTAGCAAAGTATTTGCATACGTTGATAACCTGTATTTTGTTTCAAACGATATTCAAGATCTTGCAAACACATTAAAATAGATGTTAGAGTAGGAAGAAAGGCACTCTCTTCTGTTCCATATTCAGAAATCAACATTTGCAACAGATACACTCAGTTGTCTCGGTTATTTAGTCTCCAAAGATAAAATACGACCGAAACCCGAAAAAATTCGTGTCCTAGCCAGCACCTCAGAACCTACCACCATCCGACAGTTAAAGTCGTTTTTAGGCGGGATTATTATTTTTTTTTTTTTTTTTTTTTTTCGAAATCACTTTGCCTCCCTCTCAAAGAAGTTAATACTTCTGTTTCGTTTACTTCGAAATAAACCCAGCAGATTGATCTGGCCCCAACAGGCAAAAGAATGTTTCGAAAAGACCTTCAAGGTTCGCTAATTCTTGCAGCCTACAACCCAAACTACGAACACGCAATTATAGATGGCGCTTGTTCCACATTCACATTTCCCGAACAGTCAGGGATAGGCGCTGTACTTGTACAACAAGCATTTTGCATTATTTTATGTACTACGTACATTCACACTGTACTTGTTAGGCCGTTCATTCTTAGTATATTCGGACAGCCTAAATTTGCAAGATTTAAACACCGCAAAATTGACTCCAATGACTATTCGTTGGCTGAGCTACATATCAAATTTCTCTTTCACAAAATTGCATTTAAGAGGTAAATACAATGGATTTTCACATCTACTGTCACGAATTCCAACAGAAGTAGTTCCAATTGCAAAAGAAATCGCCAACTTTAAGCATCACCCATTTTGCTTATTTTACCAGTCCTTGGTAGTTCTTTCGATTTACGAACCCATCAGTTACAGGACAAAATGTTCTCTAAAATCTTGAAAGCATTAGAAAACAAAGAAACCGATAATCCATCTTATTCACGATTGAATTCCCAATATGATGTAAAACAAGGCATACTATACAGAAAGGTTTTCAGAACACTACTGCAAAGAACAATAATTTGTTTACCTGCATTACGGGCCATTGTCTTCAATGAAATATATAAGCCCACTCATGCAGACAAACAACGTTACTTCTTACAGTTCAACGCTAAATATTACACCCCAGGGCTTCAACGATTTATCGCTACAAAAATTAGGGCCTGTGAGCAATGTAATTTAAATAAACACATATCAGTAAAGAATACGAGAGTTACTTTGAGACATCCTGACACCGCTTTGTTTCATGCATGGCACACAGACTCCATTGGCAAACTAATCAAGAGTCCTCAAGGATACGAGCATATCTACATAGCTCGTGAAGCTTTGACAAGTTTCTCTGTAGCCCAACCAGTAAAAAAAATTGACTACAGAAGCTTTAATTTCGTTCTTGGTGAACAAAACTAGTTTACCTTTCTCTGTACTCAGATGTTAAGTAATGAAAAATATGCAAACAGTTTTTAAACATAACTTTGTGGTTTGAGTTAGTGTGACAACTTTAAAGAATAAGAACAAAATACGAATGCATCTGAATGATGGAGTTGTTGACTTTAGAAGTTAGCGACTGAACAAAAGATGTAATATTTGCTGTAATGTGTCGATACATTTGGGTTTTGTGTATATTGAGAGTGTACTTAAAGACAAATAAGGTAATTGGACAAATCTTAAAATATTGTAAAAAGTACTTAAAGAAAATACCTCGTCAGCAGTAATAAATAGAATTAGCATGGTGACAAGCGAATCTGTTTGTTGTCTGATTACGTTACATTTAAACAGTTCCATTTGGAGTTTGTCTTTACTATATACACTCGGCACTAAAAATTATTAAACTGGCGAACGGGTCTATGGAGTCGAACTTGTATCTTTTAATATTAACTGGTAATTGAAATTCTAACGATGGCAGATTCAAAGAAATTTTACCAATTCGATGACAGCAGAGAAACTATCGAGAGATTCACATTACATTGTGATATACAAGAGTTAAAAGCTAGAGCATAGACAACAGATATTACTCACATCTCTGTCGCCCGAGCTTTATTCGAAAGTCAAAGAAAGCATACATCCTAAAGACATATTGAAACTAAGCCTTTCTGAACTTCAGGACATATTTAAGATGTTTTCAAAACAAACAAACGTTACGACTGAACGATACTATCTATGTTCACAAGATGGTACAACATGTGGGTCAACCTATCCGTGACTACATATCAGCTATAAGAAAACCGGCATCAAAATGTAAATTTGGTACCTTTGAGGTTGAAGCCTTGAAAGATCAATTAGTGCTAGGCATACTTGATGCACCATTAGGGAAAAGGTTGTTACAAGAAGACCAATTAACATTCGATAAATCTTGTGATCTAGCCATACAGTTTGAAGCAATAGACTCTGACAGCCAACTATTGCGCAAAGCAGCACACTCAGCATTTTCATATAGTACAGATATTCACACCACAACGAGCGACTATCAAACGACAACACCTGATCAAAAGAAAAAGACGTACCAAACCGAAAATAAAATCGATTGCCGATCATGTGGGTATTCGCACCTTAGAAACAGATGTCCAGCTTACGGTAAATAATGTAATTACTGTCAAAAACTAAATCACTTTCAGTCACAATGCTACAAACGTAAGAAGGATTCAAACCAACACAACATAAATACTACATTTCCAGAATATCAAGAACAACTTTCTCCAACTAATGATAAGACCGAGGATACAGGTATAGCCGTTGATGACATATGGTTAAACAATATCGAAGATGAATCATCAGTAATCGAAAATAATATCCTAATTGTGAACCTAAAAGTGAAAGACATCAATTTACAAACATTAGCAGATTCAGGTGCAGGATACAATATTATAGACAGGAAGATGTTAAATCACTTACAATTAACCTTTGAGAAGTTCGAGAATGAGATGTTTCTTAAAACAGTTTCAGGTGGCAGATTACCAATTATTGGGAAAGTAACAATATCATGCTCTTATGGAAGCAAAGATTACATATTACATTTCTTAATCTCGAAATCTTTGTTACCCTACACAATTTTAGGAAGAAAGGGCCTAGACATTATTCGCCCAGGATGGAGATTAAAAATGATGACTGTGACGGTTCCAGATAAGTCACAAAAGCAGAGAACACACACACTTGATATATCAACTCAAATAGACAGACTGGTTCCAATGGAAAACAAAATTAAAACTTTTAATTGTCAATGCGTATTCAATTAAGGAAGATATTGGAAATCAATCTCAAACATTAGAAAATTGACATTCGATAATTGATAATTTGTCATTAACTGTAAATCGTCTTCAAGATCAAGAGTTAGAAATAGATAATACGTTATTAGAGATCATGCAAATCTCATACATAAAACTGAAGAAATAACGATTCCTAAGGTGATAACAGAGGAAGTATCAACCCAAACTGACATTGATGAAGTAAAAATAGAGGAAAATCAGAATTTTTTAAATGACACTGAAATTGAAAACATTCTTGAAGTTGAAACAGAAAAAAATGATAAGACTACAATAAACACCAGACAAGACTACAAAGATTCCGAGGTGGAACAACTTATGAAAGAATATTATGGTGAAGAGATGAGATGAGAAGAAATGGTTTAGTGTCAAAACCATGCGTGCCATGTCGTGTTAAGGAATGCTTCTGTCTACGAATCAGTTTTTGCTGTATCTTGATACGAAATGTGTAAAGAAACCGGATTGAGATAGAAGGATACGACTGAACATTTGACGGAACAAAGATACATTAATGGATTCAAGTTGAAATGAATTGAGAATTCTTCAGATATGGAACTAAAACACTTTAATTCTCACAAAGAAATCTTGTGTATGTTTTGTATTTTTCATGTGAGATTGATGTTAAATAATGAAAAATGTGCAAACAGTTTTTAAACATAACTTTGTGGTTTGAGTTAATGTGACAACTTTAAAGAATAAGAACAAAATACGAATGCATTTGAATGATGGAGTTGTTGACTTTAGAAGTTAGCGATTGAACAAAAGATGTAACATTTGCTGTAATATATCGATACATTTGGGTTTTGTGTATATTGAGAATGTACTTAAAGACAAATAAGGTAATTGGACAAATCTTAAGATACTGTATAAAGTACTTAAGGAAAATACCTCGTCAGCAGTAATAAATAGAATTAGCATGGCGACAAGCGAATTTGTTTGTTGTTTGATTAAGTTAGATTTAAACAGTTCAATTTGGAGCTTGTCTTTACTGTATACACTCGGCACTAATGATTATTAGCTGAGACATCTTTTTGGATAAGAATTCATCCCACAATCCCTCTTCCCCAGGCTCACTTTTCATCGGGTCGCGCAGAAGGATATTATTTCATTCTGCAACAAACTTTACGATTTCTAGCACGAGAAGATCATCATACTCTTTGGCCTACTTTCCTTGACGCAGCAGTACACATGCTCAACAAAATTCCTACCAACACATCAGTACGACAATCACAATGCCGTCCTCTCGCCCCAGTTTACAAAGGCCCGTTTAGGATAATCGATAAATTGAATTTCAATCGATACGTTATACAAACTCCAAACGGCTCCGAAGCAGTTGATGTGGTAAGAACTTTTTATACCTGACACCAAAGTACAACAGCCTTTTGTCACCAAATATGAAAAATATTTCAAGCAAAATCCAGCAACTCATACTAAGTGAAAATGCAATTACATAACTTAAAAAAAAAAGACAGACAGACACAAAAACCAAGCACACTTAGACACAAGGGTATTTTGAAAATTGTTTATTTTTTTAGCATAAGCTATCTACTCAGTTTATCGCTCATGCGGGAATTTTTATTCCTCCTTCCTTTTTCACTCATCAAATTCCTTTTGAACCAAGAACTTTTAACGTTCACTCACCTCGCTTTACTGATTATATCTTTCCACCAGGAAAATTCCAGTTTACAAACATGAGTAAACACCACTAGTAACTGCCTAACATTTCTTTGATAATGACTTCACGTTACTCTTCTTTCCATTTTTTTTCCCCCACTCCCTGGAAGTTAATTCTTCCTCTCTCAATCTATCCATCGGGGTTCACTTGACCGAAACACCTCAAGCTATTCTGTTAGAAGAATTAGGTTCCGTCATTTTTTCTACAAACATTCCGTTACTTGATTACCCAGTATTGAACGTTTCTTGTGATTCAGTAAAATCCCCCCAGCTTTGTGAGCAAATCAAGGAATTTGAGGTTTCGATAAATGAATTGCACAATCAACTTTTTTCTCTTTTCCCTTTGAGTACATTATTTAAAACTCCAGAAATAAAGCGGAAATCCACAGCTTTCCTCCCTTTCGTTGGAGACATAGGCAGAACTCTTTTCGGTTTTGCAACAGAAAAACAATTAACGACAATCTCGTTCGAGAAATCACAAATAACCGAACACTCATTTGGTAGAATCAAACACTATGGGATTACATCACGAGCTAACTAATCTATCTTTAAGTTTACACAGTTTAGATCATCAAACCAAATTAGCACTCAGAGACCTACATGATTTCACTTACAGCTATAACGTTACACGAACAGATTTTAGCAGAAAACGTCGTAAACACTACGCAATTTACATTTCTGCTTAATAAAATTCATATTCAAATGCAACAATATACAATTTTTCCTAAATAACAAATTTTGAATTTTGCACTATTTCAATCAATTCTTGCAAGTTGTCACAGGAACAAAATCCCACACACCTTAATTTCCACCCACAAGTTTAGGCTAGCACTCCAAAATTTGAGCAACAGAATTTCAGTGCACAATCTTAAGATTAACACCCGCTTTTCCCCCCATTACTTTTAGTATGAACATAGCAACTTGCCACATTTCTCCAGGTACAATACATGTTCAGATAAACATACCTTTAATCTCTTCCACCCCACCTCCTCAATTATTTAAACTGATCACCTATGCAGTTCCCACTGCTAACGAAACCTGCGTTTCTGTTTTTAACTCCCAGTTCGCATTTTTCACTTACTCTCAGGCATTTCTATTTTCACCAGACAAACACCGAGAATGTACTATAACTAACGAACATTTCTTCTGTCAGATACCTCGACTTTCTTCCAATCTGATACCCTCCCTTTGTTTGTTTCATTTACGTAACAATCATTATGCACATTTATTTAAAAAATCTGTAATTATGATTGTAATGTCAGTAAGTATATGTCAATTAAGCAATTGACTTCACAGATATTCGTTACTTCTAATCCAACGGAAACATTGAATTTTTAGCACAATAATGGGACAAAATTTCAGATTAACATGATTAATTTACAGGCAGTTAAGATCTTACTTCCTTGCCATTATTCTGTAATTTCAGGTACAGAAACTTTAATTAGATCCACTACGTACTGTAAACAGGCTTTGACACAATTCGTGCACTATCCGATTAAACATATTGCAGCATTAAATGATTCACTGATTATTCTTCCTGAGAACAAATTTCGACACTAACTTTTCAATTCCTTTAAACTTTATAGAACGGATTACAGAAATTCTTGTAAATGTTAATTTGCCAACCGTCCCATGGTACCAATTTTTCCAGAACAATACACTCCAACCATAGTGTCTAGTGGTATAGCTTTTCAGTTCTTGCTTTCTTTAATTAATTCAGCAGCTATTATTTTTATTTACCGAAGGTATTCACGTAATACTCCGACACATTCTCCGGAAACTATTCCTTTGAATCAAATGTAAAGGAAATTTTCCTCGATTTCTCTTTTTTCAGATTCCTTTCGGTTTCTGCCATGAATACAACCAAATCTCTCATTTCCATTTCCCCATATTTCAACCCTGTACCCCTCACTCTTTTTATTTTGACCCCCATAACATTAATCCTTTTGTTCCTATTCATGTGCCTTTTGGTTCGTCTATGCAAATCACGTAGACCCATAACCCGTCACAACGTTACCAAAACTCATACAAAAGCATTTCAGTTTAGTAAGTAAGAGTTAGGTCCGGACAAGTGATACTACCACAGAGATACTAACAAAATATTATCCTTTTTTTGAGCCACCTTCAACGCAAGTGATCTCCTTTTCACTTATCTGACCCCACCCTCAATTCCACGTCATTGACGAGCCATTCAAAGGACCGCAGCCATTGGACATGGTGATGCTATCCTCAACCTACCGACCAGCCAGAAGTTTTGGATTAAGCCATCTTTGATGGATGCCGCCTTCATAGCAGCACCACGGACACCAAGCACAATTCCTATCCTAGGTCAAGGACTTGTAGCAACACATCGCACGTTATATGAAGATCAGAAGAAATCCCGCATGGACACCAATCAGTTGTGGAAACCTTGGTAGTCATGGCTGACTACGCTAGCAAAAATGCGAAGTGCCTTCTCTCTTCACAGTCGCTGCACCCCATTTTAAGGACATGTTTGTAGCGCCAGACATTTGTTAAAGGTATATCTTTGCTTTCACATTCACCTTCTTGAGTGATACCCTTTCCAATTTGTGTGTGAAGTGTTATTTCTTTAAAAAAATATTAATAATAATAAAACTGAGATTTCACCTTGCCACAATTTGGTGCTCTTTAGGCGCTGTGTAACAAAATAAAAGGATTTTTTTTTAGTGGTTACCCATTATTAATGGTTCATGAACAATCAGTCAGGCTCCAGAAACATTACAAAAATTAACAGTACATCATAATACTGATTATTTTGGAAACTAGTTTTCACATGGTACAAAGTTCATACGTTTACTGGTAAAAATACATCCCTTCGTACTCTTAAAAGTAATATAATTCTTTCAAGGAAGACAACAAAACTAACATGTTTTAAACACGACTTAAAAAAATATATAGTTTTAAAAAAAGTTCAGAATGTTTTATGGCGAGTCTACATTAGGTCAAATTTCTATTCGTGTACATGTTGGTGAATATTGTCTTAAAACGGCGAAAATATCAGTCATTTCTTAGCTACTCCTAACTTTGAAAACAGAAAACGAAACAAAGAGAATACATAGGCGTCAATACTTACTATACAAACTAGTATATTTGTTGACACAATGTACTACAGTATATTTAAACATATAAAAGCATGTAAAAGATCCGAAATGATTTATAAGCTTGCACAACTATTTGCAATGTTTCTGTTATCACTGTTCACAGCGTTGCCAGATGCTGAGATCTAAAATTATTTTCATTGGTTTTGTGGGTTAAACCCCGAAATTCTGTGTTGATAAACTTCAAAATTGATTAATGTTGTTCAACATAGGTTTATGAAAAGTGTCATTTTACATGTTGAAAAAAAAATGTGCATGTTTTTTCTTTTCAAGCACATTGTAGCAGAAGCCTGAAATAATACTAGAATAGATATTGTGAACTATATTTTTTAATATAATTGATGGAAACATTTACAAAATAAAAATTTCCTGACAAAATTCTTACCAGCATGAAAGAAAATATTTAAAAATGAGAAAAGAACTGTTTCGGAAATAAGGAAACGGTTTTGAAAATTGTATCAAAAATATTTCATTCTGTGTGAATATATGTGGTTGAATATAAAAATATATATTAACGTAATTACAGTATCTGGCAATCTATGAACAGTGTTAGCAGTAATATTGCACATCGATAAAAACAGCACATGTAAGTCATTTCGTTTTTTTAGGTGTTTATTTTTCGTGTGTGTTTAAACCTATTGTAGAGCACTGTGCCAGAAAATATAGTAATTTCTGCACTTAGTAATTATGCGAATATATAAGGTGCAGTCAAATGAAAAGGTCCATTTCAATGTACAGACTTTATTACTGGATAGCGCAATATATAATGACCATTGCTGTTGAGGCACTTGTCCCACCTTGACACGAGATAATGTAACATTTATTATGGCCTACACATATGTGGATATCAACCGCAAACAGGACTAACATCTCCCTCAACACCTTGTCCGGATATTTGCAATTGGACCTTTTCATTTGACTGAACCTTATATATAGTTAGTATATATGCGAATCTTTGTCTTGTTTTCAAAGTCCACAGTAGAAAAGGAATGATTGACGCTTTCGTCGTTCTGTGACAGTTCTCAACAACATGTGCACACACAGAAATTTGACATAATGTAGACTCACCCTTAAACACGTTTAAAATATTTTGTTTTAAATATTCTAACCCAGGCACGTACGCGATGAGTTATGGTGTGTTACATACAGTAGTTTGATAAGAACCATGCTGTATGGTAGTGAGCTATGTCGAATACAACCACGTGGGAGAAAGTGACATCTCTTTCGGGAGCGTATACACCACTTGCGAAATTTACTGCAAATAGCATCGTCGAATTATGTGTCACAAGGGGTTTGGACATCAGCGGGTATGCCGTGGCGAGGGTCATCTACATCAGTGGTCTTCAGCCTTTTTTTCTCGCGTACCCCTAGGCGCGTTTCCCATTCAGCATGTACCACCTGAAGTTAATTAAAATAAACCCAAAGTAATTTATTAAATAAACATGTTCCGTTGATTAAAGAAAGGGGGCAAATCGTGACACTAGAAAAAGACAAGGTTAAAATTCTACAAATGAAAAGTAACTTATTATAATTATTTTTTTTTACAAGTAACCTGTTAATGAGATTACTGAGCTTGTTTCCGGCACGTCAACTCCTCAATTCTTGGTTGAATCTTCGTGAGTGCGAGAATCAAAGCTGTTTCCGGATTCAAGCGATTTCTGTGCTTCGTTTTTATTCACATCAATGCAGAGAAGTTGACGCACAAATAAGTTGACGGAAATGGCAGAAGTTGGGAAATGGCACTGTCATTAATTTCTATGTATTCTTTCCGTGCAAAAATCCAAAGTCTGAAATTGAGAAGCTCTCGAATTTGTTGCAGTGAACTGACAGCGGATATTTTCAGCAGACTGTTTTTTATATCGCAGGGGAGATTACAGTTACGGCGGTAGTGTTAAAAGGATTTGTTATCAAGTCTTGGATCTTATCTTCTCGTTCAATTTCAGGAAAGTGTTTCAGAAACTGTACACTTAGATTTTGTAGGTGGCATTTCATTTTCTTAAAAAAAAAAAACAACACACACACCATTTTGTTCCGAAAGTTCAAAAGCAGTTGGGAAAACTGCGGTATTTCCTTTATTAGCCCATTCAGCCCAAAAGAAAAGTTTTCGATAAAATCCTTTTACCTTATCACGCGCTCTGAAAAAATTGCTGTCAAAGCCTTGCAACTGAAGATTGAGATCATTAAATTTGTTGAAAATATCTGCCAAGAAAGCAAGCTGCAAAATCCACTCATCATCTTCAAAATACGTAATAAAAGCGGATTTCAATTTGGAAAGGAAATACTTCAGTTCGTTTCTCAGTTTGACATTTTGCCCGATTTTCGGATTTTTGTACTTGCTCGCAGATGGTTCCACATAACCCGCACTAACAGAATATGATGAAACAGAAGCCGTTGCATTTTCCCTCTTGAACACTACGATCATTGGCACTTTTTTCGTTGATTTTACGTTTCCCTCTTACGATAAACGAAGAAAATTCCAAAATAGAGAGGAGAAAAATGAACGGTTACAAATTGTTCGGCGTTTCTTAATTCGCAAAGATTAAAGACGTACTTATCAATGTGACCACGCCACTGAAGTTAAACAGGTTACCCGAAATTCGTCGAAGTAACAAGAAAAAAGCGGAGCAACTGCGTCTCTTCTCGAGGATTCGGAAGAACGCGCATGAACAACGAAACTCGCAGTACTGTACCGTTCACGAATCAGGATCCCAGAATGTGAAAGTTTTGGGGAAGAATATTGCTTTGTCCCTCCCCTCCCTCTTGATACAAGGTCAACACCCTTGGCCAAGGTCTCCAAAATAACGTCTTGCTTCTACCTGCAGTAGCAGGGAACACAGCTGGAAGTAATGGTGACATTCCTGTCCTCTACCGTCAGCCAGAGCATGTTTTATTCAAAGAAGGAAATATTGTCTTCCCTGATCTTTGAGAACCTTTTGTTTCCTAAGGCTACGTTACCAGACTGACCGTAGTACATTGTCAAAAATACAAAAATAGAAATGGAAATATTTTTTTTTCTGCAGCTTTGATCATTTATCAAATATCAGGTAAGGTTACGTACCCCCAGGACATCTTCGCGTACCCCTGGGGGTTCGCGTACCCCCGGTTGAATACCACTGATCTACATCATCAACCCCATAGATCAAGACCGACCTGAGAAACGTTCAAGATAACGGGAACCTTCATCCACTTCTAAGGAGCATGAGGACTGCAGCATTAACGGCGTCTCGCCAAACGACATAAAGTGACAAAAAGCACATTTTGTTGTCAAAAAGCACATTTTGTTGTATCAAACAAGATTTGAGTGTTAAAAAAGAGCGCAAGCACACAACCTAGTAAAGAAGCATTTTCAGAAACGATTTGTCAATATACTTAATATAAAACGCCCTAGTACTTAACACGTAAAAAATGTATTGGGTTGTTATCATAATGAAGAAGCTAGAGTGTATCTTGTCAATTACAACAAGTTTAGGGGAATAAACAAGGAGCAAAATGGTTCAAACTTAGTCACGAAATGTAGAAGAAAGCTTTTCAATGGCTCCAAGATAGTAGCAGCATTTTGTGCCCATGGCCTATTTCCGTAGAAAGGTAAATGTAGTCTACTTTTAGAAATTCTTCCCACTTCCCTTTCTAATCCTTTCATATCTCACATCTTAAGGCATTCATGCTTCCAAGGTCTGGACTAGGAATGTTCGGAAGTTCGAATTCCGGTATTCGGAACTCCTTGGGTTTGGGATTTTTAAAAACTCCGACTCTGCGAAATTTCGACAATCCGGAATTCCGACTATCTGAAAATTCCAACGAATTTGGAAACAGAAAACTGGTATTTCCATTCTGGAAACCGAATTACAATTTTAGAATGTTATGGAATTTCGAAACCCTTATTACGACCCTGAGAATCAAACCATCCCAGCCCTTTTCCGCTTGTCCCTTCTGAAGGCTCGTCGGCACTGCTATTCCCTTCTAAGTCCACCACAATTAAACGTATCGGGAAATGTGGTCTGGTTCCTCCTTTCATCGGCTTCGAAAATCACCCTTAAAATGAAAGGTGCGCTGTAGATCTATAGTCAAAGAGTGACTGAAAATACATACATCACAACAAATGGTGGCAGAAAGCAGTGTTGGGTTAGGTACTTGTTTATGGTACCTAGGCACAAGTTGGTCAATGTACCTAGGTACAGGTACTGATAAGTGTACCTAAGGTACTTTTCCAGGTACTTGACCCAGTTATTGCTAAACAAGGCTGGAAGTGATACAAGAACTAAGAGGGTGCTGATCGACTAGTATATCACTCCTATATCGTTGTTGTTGTTGTTGTTGTTGTTACTACTACTACTACTACTACTACTACTACTACTACTACTACTACTA
>JAGDQP010005449.1:0-33658 GCA_022664845.1 Lepisma saccharinum | reverse complement strand
AATAATAATAATAATAATAATAATAATAATAATAATAATAATAATAAACACTTATTATTGAGCAGGGTAAGTTCATTTAAAGTGTTCTGTGTTATCTAACACTTGTTTAAAAAAAACTAACATTTTCATGCAGCATACTATATTAATAATACATACAGGAATGAAAACGAAGGAAGGAGTCAGAAAACGCTGGAACTTAAATACTAAATTGATAAATAATTAATACAAATTTCTTCCGCGTAAGTAAATCTTTCACCGTGCTTTTAATTTACATATATTCCTTTTCTCTTTCGAAAGAGCATTCGGTACTGAGCATGAGCGGCGTACATTTGTTTCTTTATACAGGCTGGTAACGCAATGCACCGACACATTTCGAGGGATGATAGTACATAAAATAATAATAAGAAAATCTTAAGTCATCTGGGTGGAAATTCCGCCGAACTTCGGAGCTACAGGCAAATGAACTGTAGAGATTCAAATATCCAATACAACTAACGGTAGAGCTGATGCGGCATGCTATCGTCAAAGACTTCAAAATTGCTCCATCTAAATTTGTATATTTCAAAACTGTTCATTGGGTACGAAAGGGATTTCTCAGAGAAAGTAGGCGATCCCATATATCCTCTGAAGAAAAGTCGCAAACGAATTATTGTTATCTGCTGAGAAGTCATTCCATTCATGCTTACTTCGACCCACCTTTACTTCAGAAAATTTATGGTAACTACTTCCTTTGGGAAACTCCTTAAACACTCCATGCTCGAATATGTATTTGTAACTGATCAGGTTTGAAGTCTTTGATGATAGATAGCATGCCGCATCAGGTCTACTGTTAATGATGTTGGAAATTTGAAACTGTGAACTACATTTCTCACTCTTTCGGTAGCCTGTAGCTCCGAAACACGGCGGAAACTCCATCCCGATGATCAGAGCTTCTTTTCCTATTTTTTAAATACTATTATCTCTTAAAGTTTGCCGGTGCATTATATTACCCCCCTCTACAAAGTTTCCCGTGTATCATAATTTTTGTTTTCTCGTACGTTCTATCAACTTTCTGAGAAGAATAAGGTTTCTTTCTTCCTCCTTAATATTTTGTATATGAGACAAAGATAATGGGAATATCTTCTTGAGTTTGCAAGAATCCATGTTTCTGTTTCAGACCCAAAAGTGTGCTGTCTATTGTTATGAACAGTACATTAAAAACTAGAGTTTTGTTGTGAATTGAATTTTATTTATGGTCTTAGGCATCTTAGACTCAGGCCGGGATAGAGTAGGAGAAAGGATTCTGGAAAGTGTCGGTCAGGGACTATGTTGAAGTTGCCATCGCGGCATTTGTCTGGTGTGACAGGAAAACCCCTGGAAAAACCTGTCAGGATGGTCGGCCGCTGCGATGGAACCAACGACCTGGATGCTACGCCAACGATCTACTACTGACCTACGGCAGCTCGGTAGGGAGAGTTTTGTAGTGTGTTTTAGATGGGTACATTACTTCTGTGAGTGAAATTACATAACGCTGTAATTTGATGTTGCCATTTTCGGGATGGTTGTTGATAATAAATGAAGGTATGGGGTTTCTATGATAACCTTGTGCTGTGGTAGTTGTAGTTCGTAATATCATCTGTTGTAGTTTGGAAGCTGAGCTCGCACCTACTTCTTTGTGCTCAATTGCGTACTATATAATAAAAGATCGGAGATAATTATTAGGAATCTCTTATCTAAGAGGCGAGAGAAAACATCCATAGCTTTATGAAATTAGACATGCGTAATATACATATAGGTAATACGTGGAATTCCAAACTCCTTATTTCAAATCTAAGATGTCTGTTTTCTATTAATAAATAAAACTAAAATAAATAATTCGGGTAGAAATATAGGATCCGTTAAATTCTATATTTTATTGTTCGAATACTCTTGTGGCACTAGGGGCGCCATCCCTACGCAACTGAACTATTTCCACTCCATGCTCCTAGTGTAAAATTTTATTTCCTCCCTTCAAGGTTGTTTTTATCTAAATAATCTTCTGAAGCAAGATATGTGAAAACGTATATTTTTCACTTTCAATTATTTGAATTCATTTTTGGCGTTTAGGTATCGATGGCTCATGCTGGGATAGGGTAGGGAAATAAATCGACTAGGGTCTAAATTGAAGGTATCATCCCGCCATTTGTCTGGTCAGACTAACGACAAAATCCTAAAAATACCTGTCAGGATGGTCGGTAGCTAGTATCGAACCCACGAACTCCCGAATGCGAAAACAACACTTAAGTAACTAAACCACGGCCAATTGGTAGTTCCAATGATGTACTAAACATTTAAAAAAAAAAAAAAAAATAATAATAATGAAATGTTTAACTCCATGAAAAACCCAAGTAAACAGACAAGCGAACAGATTATGTGAAGGAAGCTCCCAACATGAAATTGTTTTTTAAAAATGTGCCAGATACGTGCGGTTTTAGGTAATAAAATATTATGATTTGAAAAATAAATCATTCTTTCAAAATTTAGGAAGCGGTATACCTGCAATGTTAAACTCACTGAGAACCTAGACAACATTTTTCAATTATTCTTCATTACTTTCTCTTGTGAAGGAAAATGAAATTAGCATTTGAATAAAAAAAATAACATTAAAAAATAATTTAACGGGACTAATTCATTTCTGACAGATTGAGAAACAATGCGTTGCGAAACATCAAAATATAATTATTTTCGTTCTTAATTTATATTTATTTATGGATCTCACATGCAGCTATGGGATAAGCTCTTCATTTGCCAGAGGCATGGCGTCCTTCGGGAAGAACACAGCAAGAAATAGCGGTGTTGATTCAACACTTTTCGGTGTCCCAGGACGACCACTACTTTTCTGTGTTAAATCAACACAAAAACGGTTTTGAATTCGGTTATCTAGCACAATAGATGTATTGTCAATGCTATTTCAACACAATGGAGAGTGTCATACTAGTACTATCGCAGTGCTAAATCAACAATTTATTGCATTGATTTAACACAGAAAAATGGTATCCATCCTGGTACACCGAAAGCTGTTGAATCAACACAGCTATTTTTTGCTATGCACTTTTCCGAGTACAGGGAGGGTTAATTTAGCGGCCATGACTTTTGTTTAGATATTCTATTAAGATTCGACTCTAAGGAAATGTTTGGAAAATCTCGGTCAGTGTGGCCGAAAGCAGGATTCTAAGCTACGTACCTCCCTGGTGTCGATGCAAGGTATCAGAGAATATAAGTTACCAATAAATGTGTCTATTAAAAGAATTGCACGTATGTGATACTCTTGTGATCCACAAAGATTAGTTTATTCCTAAGAGGATTACAAAAGAAACATTGCATCAAACGTCCAATAACCAGTTAGTTTTTCTTCAGTGTGTCAAGATCTGCCCTGCAGTTAATAATAGAAAAATAATATAATTAGTAAAGGAAGTAGATGAATCCAGGGTTTATTAAACCTTTAAATAATGTTCCGAAACTAGAAACTAACCTTATATTTTGTCTTTTAAATATAGCTGTATCCGCATTCATTCCATGTTTCCTGCCGATGAAGGTTTTTGCGACTTTTTTAAAATTATTTTTACTTCCCAAATTTTGGAAAAAAAATTACTTTAAAAGTTCGAAGAAATTACCAGCGCTGGAGTAAAAAGTTTCCAAATTTATGCTGACTAATGAATCAGTTGTTTCTTTGGGGGGGGGGTTACATGAGGAAAACAGTTCCCAGATTCCTTCAATATCTAGACTATGTTACCACCTAATATTAAAAACTTATTATAAAACTTTATCATTGATAAATTTGTCGTTCGATTATTAGCTGAAGTATCTAAGATTCAGGTACTACGTAAAGCAAAAAAGTATATAGTTACAGGTACTAGGTACTGCAACTGAAATGTAGCTAGGTACATGCTTTAAGTACGTGTTTTGTACCTAGGTACTACCCAACACTTGCAGAAAGGCCTGTCACGAAACTGTAAGGCTTTAAACTTACCTTAGGAAAATCAACCTTCGGTACTACAACACAAATTGGAATGAGTCTAAATGTTTGCATGTTTTAACTTCCCTCATGAGAAACCGTTATAGGATAGTTAACACAAATTAACACTAAGAACTGCTTACCTGCAACAAAATAGGACGACTATATTGAGCAAGTTCCATGTTCTTCTCACACTTTGTGATACCTTTTGTGCACTTCAACCTTCCTGCAAAATTAATTGTATATAAAAAAAGTTAAATAAACATAAAATAACATTCACATGATTTCAAGAAAGATACATTGTATTTGCATAACAAAGAGATTTCATGTTCTACTAACAAAATATTTTTCACAAACGAGGACCCTCACTAAAGGTAAGCCCAAATATTTTTTCGTAAGTATTTTCTTACTTTTATCTATGATAATTAGGGCACTAAACTCAACATGAAACTAAGTTAAACATATAATTTTCACGTTCCTTCTTGTTCCTTAGAAACTACTGCGTGAGTTATCATACATTCATTTGTCCATTAGGAAGAAACTAACATATAATTTATCTAAAAATCGAAAATAATCTGAAATGAAGCGAGAGTAATCTAAATATTCTACCACAGAAAGATTATAAAGAAAGTTTTAAGGAGAAATATCGTGACAATTCCTCACGGCCGGTGACTTATCCTATATACGGATTTCCGTTAAGATGTTCCATACAATTCCCATCAGGGTCCCACGAATGTCTCGGGCATCCCATGGGATCGTCCCGGGATCATCCCGTTGGCATCCGTTGTGCTACCTGTGGATTTCCTCTGGTGTTCCATGGGTTTGATTCTGCATGACTCCCATGGGTCGTCCCGTTTCCCGGGACTTAAGCGGACATTTGAACTTCCCGCGTAAGTCCCTTGGCCGTCCCGGGCATCCCATAGGACCATCCCGTTGTTCTACCTGTGGATTTCCTCTGGTGTTCCATGGGATAGATCCTGCAGGACTTCCACAGGAGTCCCACGGGTCGTCCCGTTTCCCGGGACTTAAGCTGACATCCGGAATTCCCGCGTAAGTCCCTTGGCCGTCTCGGGCATCCCATGGGACCGTCCCGGGTGGGAGCGCCACAGGATGTCCCCGGGCAGGTTTTGCTCTATGTGGGGAAGCAGATGGGAGTTGTCCGAAGCTAAGGAGAAGAAATGACGGAGGCAAAGAAAGAGAAGAAACACCGGAGAAAAATGGACGAAGATGAAGAAAGTAAAGACGTGGAGCAGAGGTAACGTTTTCCGGATGAGGATGTAAGTCCCAAAAGAGGTGAAAGAAGTCCTGGTTCTCACAGAGAGAATGGTAGAAGAAAACCCCAGTACACTCCGGATCACAGAAAACGCTACAGTCGGCAAAAATCACCGAGCTCGAGAAGATGGTGAGACGATGGCGGATGAGTGGCGTTCAAGATGTAATATATGATAAGTGTACATAGTTAGACTTAGGAGTTAAGAGTGTTCTAATATATAAGTAATTTTAGGGATGAGAGAACAACTCATGCTGTGAAATGAAGGCATGGCGAATATGAAAGAGCACCCGTGAGAAGAAATGATATGAGGAAGATGAGAGACAAGACCTGGAAAGAGAATTTGAGTAGAAGAGATTTCCTCGCAAGTTATCAAGTAGTGATGATCGTATGGAATCCTCCCGAAAAACACACATGGGAGCTGACGAAGGAGCCAATTGTTTCCTCGAGAAGAGAGGATGGAGCCGAAAGATGATTGATGCAAGGAAGGAAATCGACGTATCCCGTGTGTAAGAAGAATGACTTCTTTTGTGGAATATAATCATCCGTAGCCGAGAGTGCAATATACCGTCCCGAGAGAAGAGTCGGAGGTTCCACGGTTGACGAGTGAGGGGAGAGACTCGCCACTATGCCTTTGATAGAGGTAGTATGGTGTGGTATGAAAACCCTTGCTGGAGTATAGGAGGCACCCTAGGATCAATGAGAAGCAGATGCCAGTTAGATGAGGCAGTTGTACCTTTTCATCCTATGTATTTGGAAAGAAGAAAGTCAGCATGGAGTTGGAGTCCTTACGGTTTCAAACTAAAGTTATTGAAATAGATGGATATGTTTTGTCGTCACTAAAAAATTGTTCGTTAAAGGAAAATCATCTTAGAAAATAACTGTCGTTGGTTGTAGTGTAAATAAATTCCTACTGCGAGAAAGTTATTGTTCTAGGTCGGGTGTGTAATGGTGTCCTCCTTTATTTCCTGTTGTGGCGGTAGATAAGTGCTGCTGTAGTTAACGGTATCATCTGTCGTGGTCTATCAAGTTGCCCTGTTGTTGTGGCAGTTGAGTTGGATTACATTAACTTAAGTTGTTCTCTATGGCTTATTAAAGATACTCAAAGGTTACAGTAACTGTAATAAAGGATCAATATTTTTTATAATAATAGTTGTAATAATTTATTTAGGTGTAAGTGATATTTGTTTATGATTTTATGAAAGGGCGATTTTATTATAAAACGATGTATGATTGTCGTGTCATAGTGAGGATGAGTGATGTATATCTATGGTAACTCTGTGTCAATCAAATGTGTAAATATGGTAGTAATGAGATACTGAAAAAAGAAATGTAAATGAAGAATTGTAAATAGGATGAACGGTGCATGGTTCTTAACCCTTTCGGGCGTCAAATGTAACCGCCAGCATTTGCTCTGTCAGTTACATACAAATATTTTTGTTACATATTTCTAAAATTGCGAATCGCTAGGAGTCAAGAGGTGGAATACTTTGTGCTCTTGATTGATGCGGAACAAGAACGTCAGATGGAGCTATGATCGTGAAATGATTGCTTATAATTCACGACGTGGGATGTAAATTGTCCGATTTTGTTCTTCATCACGTATGATACTAGTTTATTTGTAATGAAGAGAGAAGTGGGAGATGTGTGCTCATCAACGTCATATAATTTGTTATGTGTTAGGTAGTAGAAGTCGAGTTGCACATGCATGTGGAAAGGAACCTATATGCGAGCACATGTGTAGTGAAGGCACAAGGATTTGTTTTCAGCAGAAGAATAATGTTATTTTTACGTGTAGTATACAAATGGATGAGAGAGCATTTTGATTACATGTATTTTGCATGGACCAGTAAATGGAAAGCCGAATCACGTTACTCAGTTGTGGTAGTTGAAGTGAGGATTACAACACAAATGTGGTCCTACTGTAAACTGGTTTACGTAGGTTGCATTGTATAAATCTGGTCATTTGAATATAGCATCAGTACTGTTCTAAGGCATCTCTTAAATATCAATAGTGCAAGTAAAATCAGAAATAACGTTTACACAGAGTATAGTGAGTTTCAATCAAATTCTCGTTAATTCATAAGTACACCTCAATAAAAGTGAAACCACATCTCACTGCAGTCGTTTAATTGGGCTTGTCCTGCAAGTTCAAGGAGAGAAGCTATCTTGTTAGTATGAGAAGTTGATTTCCTGGGGAAATCCTGTATCCCGGGTTGTTACCAACATGTCTGATGTATGCAGTGTATGGAGAAGATTGACCAATTGGAGGTTAGGAGTCCTGAACAACGGTCTGTCGAACCATATCACACGGAGGAGTCTTTGAAGACAGTAGAAAAAGGGGTTTTTGCTACGGAGGCCAGGGTCATTCATAGCCTCCAGTTATTACAAAGAAGTACTAAAGTAATTCATAACTGTATTATTTCGACGATCCAATTCGTATCTTAATAGTGTATCTGAGAACATAAACATTCTTGAAGATAGTAGTGATGTACTAAATGGACCTCAGTGATCACACACAGGTGCAGGGGAGAAAATGTAACTATGCACTTGCCAGATAGCATTGTTAACAGGTGAGGTTCCGTAAATACCGAGAAGCAACACGCAAAGTCGAAACGATATTATGTAATCGTCAAAGTTGAATGTTCAGTAACAGGGGTTACATCTGCATTTTTTTAAACATATTGTATACTCAGGGTCATGATATTGAGAAGGTGTTTATATCATATTATTAAGATCATCGATGTGTTGACCTAATACCGAATGCGTGAAGACGGGTCAGATTACATGTAATTAAGGTGGAAAATCATTGCATACGTAGGTGTATGTACACAATAATATTTCAAATCCAAAGATGTATTAAATGGTGCATTTGCCAATTGATATACTGACGTGATACCGAGCTGCCGCAGACAGGTCCATTCCATATTTAGTTGAGTCAGGATAAGAGTTAGGGCCGTCACAACAAAGAAATCATCACAACGACCATTACCGAGTAGGGAACAGCTGCGTCTGTTAGATTGCTTCAGCTGCTCTGCAAGATGCAGGATTAGTGAAGTCAAATCAGATATATCATATCGTTGACAGGTCTAAGGTTAGAAAAGAAAAGGAAAATCTGGGAAACAAACTACAGGAAGAGAAAAAATCAAATGTTTGTCTGTGAGAAACATCTATTTTGACGGAAGAAGAGACAAAACGCCTGTTCAGACATAAATTGGTGAAAGATATCATCACAGAGAGATGGAAGAAGAACACTGACTATTCTCCTTGAACCTGGGTCACATACTTGGGTCATATGAGCCGAAGTTTAGGACACGGAAAAGAAATCGCTAAATTGTTACTAGATTTTCTACACATGAGTGGAGCTAATACTTCAAAATTAGTGGTAATCGGATCCGATGGAACCCCAGTCAATAAATTGACGATGAACGAAGCCTTGGCCCTCCTGGAAAGGACTCTAAGATAGAAGTGCAGTTTTTAATGTGTATTTTGCATACATTCTGATCTAATTGGATCTAAGCTGGGACAGAGCGAAAAACTACCCACAGTCGTATTGCTACGCAGCAAAAAACCTGGTCCACTGGTTCAGACACGCTCGCTCACAACAGCCTGGCAGCTACTGCGGTTGTACGCAAGTACCTCTAAACCGGATCAAGGACTGTAGCTGTTGACAAGATATGTGATCGAGATTACGTGCGTATGTGGTTTGGCATAAAACAAAAACCTTCATGAGCGGATAGTGTGCAACATTTATGGAATATAGTGCCCTTTTCACAATTTCTACCTGATCATCTCAGAGAAAAAGTTCTTTCAGCTGTACAAAGCAACGATTACTATACTCAGCTGGAAAATTTTCCGCCCACGTTAATAGACACTCGCGCGAATGTCAGAGCTTTAGCCTTAAAAATGTCGCAAATAGAAAAAACATCCAAGTCTATACGCGAGTTCAGATTTTCAATAACTTCGATGCACTGCAATACAACGAAATGATTCATTGGTTTACCGCGATGACTGGGTCTGCGATTACCCGTTGTCTTTCAGGTGAACAAATCAAAGAAGCTATAAGAACTGCTGCCTCGTCGGAAGACATGTAGATATTATCATGCCAAACGAGAGCGATAGAGAGCATTCTGAAAATAGTCACCGAAGCAGCGTCGCAGGTGTACGGTTACGAAAAGGAATACTTATATCAAAGCGCAACTCAAGTCCAGAAGTGCGATGCTTCAATACACGACAAAAAGATTACAAAAAGAACAATAATATTCTGTAATAAATAAAGATAGATATACTGGAAACTGGTCGGGATGAACTCGAAATGGAGCCTCGAAGTGAATTCTAGGTTAATTAGTTTGTCTTTCAGCGCAAATTACGTAAAGAGCTGTAGATTTTGGTGAACTTCTGAGCCTATAAAAAATAAATAAATAAATACTAATTTACAAGTTCGATAAGTTTCTGTAAACGTTCTGCCCACATATCGACCAGTGAGATGCGTCGAAAGTAATAGCTTTAAGCTAGTTGCACAGGTTGCATATCTATCAGTACAGTGAAACTTTAAGGGCAATGCGGCAACCTAAGGAATTGTCAAAAAAAATCCCCAATTTTTTGTGTGAAGTCAATGTCACGAATGGCACCTTTTCCGCACTAAGGATTCCGCACTAATTTAAAAAAAAAAAAAAATCGATCCACCCTAATGAACATCAATGAAACACAAGCACCAACTACGTAGTAATGGTAGCTAAAATTTAGCAAACGTTACTCGATCTGTTTAAAATACTACACTTGAATACAAAACATATTCCAACTTAATTTTATCTCCTCCTTTAGTAGTCATACAAACTAAACTTAACGAATTCATCTGTAGTTTTATACTACGTTGTCAAAACCATTGAATTGTCCTATTCGCAGGAACTTGCCAAGTTCAAATCGTATACCCACACCTTGGAGACGATGTTGTCCCAGTTTTTCGTTCCTCAATATGTTAGAACAACGATGGGTGACATTTTTGGACTGATGAAAATGTTTTCTGGTATTCGGATCACTGTTCGTAGGGTTACCAACTGGAAATTGTCAAATGCAAGACAAATCTAAAAAAAAGCAGGACTTTTCTAAAGAAAAAAAAAATTGCCGGATATACTGAATTTCCACGAACAAACATTTTGATTGGCAGAAGCACCTAGTGAAATACATCAACAAAAACGGAAAACACAGCAATTATAGCTCATCCGATTCTAATTACAAAAAATATTGAGCGCGATACACTGACAGTAATTCAAATCATGCACCCAAGCAGCTAGTAAATAGTTACAAATTACCATTCGTGGCCACAGAGTTTACCATAAATAGCACCAATAATGCAAGCCCAGGCGTAATAACGTCTTGTTCATTTTATTTCTAAAATGCCGAACTTTTCAAGGAAATATCAAATGCCGACCTGACATTACTATTAAGGTTAAAAATCCGGACATGTACGGTAAAAACCGGATGATTGGTAACCCTAACTGTGCATCGCTTGACAGTTCGGGAAGTAGCTGAAGAGGATGTCGTAAAAAAAACCGTGTCATGAGATTCTCACCTCGCGGCAAAATTTGCCTCTGTCTGTTGTCCGATGAACAAAAAACAGAAACAACTGAAAGTAAGTGAAGAGATTCTGTGACGGTCTAGGTCTGATGAAAACTTCATGAAAAACATCAACACTGGGTATGAGACATGGGTCTATGGTTACGATGTGGAAACTAAATGCCAGTCATTACATTAGATGCGAGAATCTTCACCACGAGCCAAAAAGGCGCGACAAGTTCGGCCGAAGGTCTTGCTCATAGCTTACTCGATTATGAAAGTACCATTCACAATTAACCTCTTCCACAATCTGGAGGTTATGAAACGTCTTTGTGATGCAATGATTAAGACTGGATGCTTAGGGAGAACACTGTATGCCACACCATGACAGTGCACCCACCCACACATTACTGATGATAAAGAGTTTTGGTGAAGAACTGGACACCGATTTGTTCCCAACCTCCGAATTCACCGGCAGACTTCTTTTCGTTCCCCAAACTTAAATCCCTCTCAAGGGGCGGCGTTTCGAATTCATTGAAGCCATTCAGGAAAATTCATTAACTGAGTTGCGCAACATCCCAAAGAGAAGTGTTCCGTTTATGACAGAACTACTTCGAAGGCGACAAAACTAACAAGGAAAGTATTTGGGTTCGAACAGGAATTTTTTGATAAGATACCCCGATGCTGATAATGCCTGCAAAGTAATTCGACTGTGTAAGGCCGCGTTTATCCGCTAGAGGGCGTTAAAGTTTGGAGCAAGGGGAAGACAGCCGCAACAATGGTTTCCGCAGTTTTGGTTTGAACAGGCATTTATTACTCAAAATATATACATGAACATAACTAACAGTACTGACGAAGTCTGCAAAGTCACAATACCATGTAATAAACAGTTTGGCAGATATAGGCCAGTATTTGTTTCCACAGGTGTGAGTAAAACAGAAGGGAGAATCACAATAGGCACACAGGACAAAAGACATATCAGGGCAACCTTCAAAAACACGCCAAAAATTATACTAATCTCACAAAAAATCTGAATTTCGGGTATGGGGTCCGGAGCACCAGGACCCCTTTCCCTCTACGTACGTTTCTATCCGTAACTGGCAGCAACTTCAAGAGTGTAACATGAAGTGGCGTTTGACACCGTGTCCATGGAGTGTAATTCTGAAGATTGCTCTGTGTGCCTGTTTTGATTCTCCCTTCTGTTTTACTCACTTTGTAGAAAAGCCTCACTTGCATTTGTGAAGACAAGTACTGGCCTATATCTGCCAAACGATTTGTTACACGGTATTGTGGATTTGCGGTCTTTATCATCACTGTCAGGCATGTCAATGTATACATTTTGAGTAACAAATGCATGTTCGAACTGAAACTGCGGGAGCTGTTGTAGCGACTACCCCGGCTGTCTTCCACTTGCTCCAAACTTTAACACCTTCTAGCGAACAAACGAGGCCTTACACGGTCGAATTACTTTGCAGGCATTATCATCATCGTAGTACAAATATATATACGAAGTCTTATAAAAAAAAATCTGTTCGAACCCAAATACTTCCCTTGTAAGTAGTTTCTAGCTAAGTTTAAAAAATGTATATTCAAAATTTTCGCGAACTTTCTGGACAGATCTAGGGTTGCCAGGTGTCCCGTACTTTAAGGTGAGAAATGCTATCCCGTTTTTTTAACAGTATCTTTTTTCCTATATTTAAACATTTCGCTTCTGTCGTGATTCTATGCATTTTTCCGATTCTGCACTTCACTCCATTCGGTGAAATTTTACTTCCTTAACTGGCTGAGTTACATACTTCCATAAGCATCACTGAAGCCACTTCAGTGATGCTAGTGCTTTTAAGACAGTAAAGGCTGTACATTTGAAAGATAATACCGAATTTTTGAAGAAATGATTAATACTTTGAAATTCATAATTTGGATTGTTTTTATTAAGGACTTTCTTCCCACAAGAATGAATTACGTGATGCCAGATGCAGTAATCAAAACTATGATGTGAACCCAAAATGGGTAATTTTTTCTCGAAAGTTAATTTAGATGCTGTTCCAAACTAGGGTTGCCAGATTTTGTGAATGAGAAACTGGGACATCCATCTAAGGCTATATATACAGGGTGTCTACTGAATGTTAATTTTCAAATTCCAGGTGTTTTCCAGGTCTATTTTTCTACTTTTTCCAGGTCATTAATTTTATAAAAAAAAATCTTTTTGCAAACAGAAAACGTTTATTTTATCAATTAAAAGAAGTATATACCAAGTACATACTATTTCCTTAAATCATTATAGAACATGTAAAAGAATATATTCAAGTACTAACTAAAATGTACGATTTCTAGAGAACAAGAAAATAAGTTGAATATTCCTTAACAGAGGGCAGTTGCGAAAATTGTGCAGTAACAAACAAATAAATAGTACAACCTAAATGTATGATTCATATTTTTTTAATAAAGTTTCAACAAAAAATTAGTTCAGACCTATCAGATCCAAAATTAAGGAAACATAATTTATCTTTTTGCGTGTTAAGTAGTTGGCAATAATTAAAAAAAAAAAAGAAAGAAACAAGTTTAAAATGTGCATTCAATAAAAATTCATGTGCATGTAAAACCCCAACTTCAAAACACATCTTAATTCACATGGTTACATTTTATTGCCTCGTATTCTTGATGTGAAATGGCCAGTTACTTTATTTGCACAATGTATTATTAATTTATGACGTTTTTTCTTCTTGCAAATAATCAAAGTAAGTTTATTTTATCAATTACCCGACTAACAAGTAACACTATGGACACTAACATCTATAAGAAATACATATGAAATCGCTTATCGCAGAAAGATCCTATGTCCACTTTTTGGCAAATTTTTCACCGAATTTAAGTTCTTTAGATGTAAGGTCACCGTTGAGTGTAGGAAAGGCTTTTCTACCTGCAGTAATAAGCGAGAAATCCGAATGTGAAGTTTTCGTTGAGTGTAAAAGGGCCCTATGTCCAGGACATGAGGCTTTTCTACACTTCTGGATTATATTATTCAAAATTTGGTATCCTGCTACCGCTACAATAGACAATTTGCGTTGATGACCAGCACATCAGAACGGAATATGTTAATTTTTTTACAATAATAGTGCATCAGCATTTTTTGTATGTTTTTCATTAAGACGTACTTCTCAGCACTTCTTTACATTTAAGAATACTTCATGGTTACATGACTTTCTTTCTCAACAAGACACTGATTGTAACTGTGCACTTTGGTTCACATCGGAATGTATAAACAAGTACAAACTCGATATGTTTCCCAATAGCTACCTGTTGATTGAAGAAAGCCCCAAGTCCAAGCAGATTAAATAATAATTTCCCAGTTATTAATAACCTTATATTGTTGATTCTGCACCTCTTATTAGATGCTGGTGTAATCTTTCGAACGGCAGTAGTCGGCTAACAATATCTGACTAATGCAATAGTGTATACAGTTTTCATACTTTTTCTCAAAACTAGGTAAACTGGACATAGGGCCTTTCTGCACTCACCGATTCATATATATTTAAAATCAGCTTAAAAAGTTAGTTTGTGTATCAAAAAGTTATTAATAGCATTGTTTGTAGATGACCACTTATGAATATCTGGCGTTAGTTTACAGTCAATGCTGCGCACTATGGTGGTATCACTGACATCCACACATCGTTATACGTATAGCAATCAAGATGGTAACACCGATATATGATTAAAATTGACTAGACTGTCAGATTATGTGCCCTATGCATAACTTTACACATACTATTCGTGTGCCACTCTACGGATTCTACCCAATTCTACACTTGTACCAGTGTGAGTCTCTGGTGAATATGAGTACAGCGACGTGTGGCTATTAGTGTCATTTGACTACCTATCACCATAGTGCGCGGCATAAATTAGCGCCAGATATTCATAAATGGCGTGCCACAAACAATGCTATTACTAACTTTTTCCGCCAATTTATCTTCAACCAATGGCATCTAATCTTTGACACACAAACTCAGTTCTTTATGCTGGTTTTAAATAAGATAAAGTTGCCTAAACATAGTAAAATAAATTCAAATTCAATTTAATTTAGCCTCAACTATTATGACTCACCTTAAAGTAAGGTTTTTAATGTCCTCCTCTTAAGTAGTTGCTTCAATATGAATTAGCTAGGCCCTTCGGAATGGCTCTCGCTCCGTGTTCAGGGTCGTAGAGATGTAATTTAAGTATGTCTGAAGATTTTTTGAGAGATTATATTGTATGTGAAGTTTAATAAATATGTACAGTATATGTAAGTATATGGAAAGATGTGTATTACTTATCAACCGAAACACTTGAGTCCAACTGTAAAAACCTCTATTTTTAAATTACTCCGCTGTCACTGTTGCTAGATATCAAAGACTTCTTTTAAAAAGTGAGCGATTGCGGCCATATTGAAAGAAGAACTGGAGTCTAATATCTGCCATGTGTAGGTAAAATATATTTAGGCCATAATTAGAACAAATTCCTGTTCGAGTATAAGCATTATGAAAACTAAGAACTGAGTTTTATTTATGGCCTTTAGGCATCCAAGGCCCAGGCGGGATAGGGGAGGGGAAAGGATTTGGGAAGGTATTAGTCAGGGCCTATGTTGAAGGTGCCATTCAGGCATTTGCCTGATGTGACTGAGAAAAAACCCTGGAGAAACCTCAGTCAGGATGGTACCCCGCTGGGATTGAACCTACGACCACCCTAATGCTACGCCAACGCTCTACCACTGAGCTACGGCGGCTCGATGTGCCGTATGTGCACGCAAGCAAAGATCAGTTAAAATTCGATATAGCTTAATCTCAAATAAATGAGTGGAAACCTCATTAAATTATCTGGTCGTAGTATTTACATTATTTAATATACAAACTAATCTCACAAAAAAAACTACAGACACACACACAAATTACATCTCAACGACGGCTTGAACACGGAGTGACAGTCCTTCCAAACTTATCCAGATTATATTGAAGCAACTACTTAAGAGGGCAACATTAAAGACTTTAAGGTGAGTCGTAATAGATGTAATTAGGTCCTCTGTGTGTTTAAGATGGCTGCATTTGAAGCTAAGGTAATTTCAAAACTTAAACATCAGACCCAAAGTACATAAGCACATTAGCCCAACTAGAAAATAAAACAAGAGATACATGATTAGAGTAAAGGATAAGAGAAAGATGAAATGAGGGGAAAAACTTATCATCAATCAGAAAGAAGAAGTATAGTTGATATCAGCTTGGGGTAGCCACATTTGTAGTCATAAAAGGTCTGGGAGTCCCTGAGAGCTTCTTACTGCTGTGTATATGAGTTAACTGTCAATAGAATCATCATGTATGATAAACCAAAGCCGAGCGAGAATTAAGAAGATTAAAATTAAGATAAATACTGTTGAAATATTCTTCCAACTACCAAACATCACATGTAAACAATCTGAAGATCTGGTTAACTAGTGATATTTATTACATATAAGAACATTCACTTGGAGGTTTCTCCGTTTCTATCATACATAGATATCTTACACATCGCGCCTTTGACATAATGCTGAAGATGACGTAAGTTTCAATATGTCGAAGTAAACGGATACTACACGAAGTGTAAACATGATAAACTTCTTGGCGACCGATGTTTGACCTAAGACGACATGAAGACAAGTGCCGAACGCACATCAAACAATTACCGAAAAGGAAGACAGACACAGGACATCTGAAATTCGAAATTGGCACTGAAAAATAACGAAGTAATGTTAGCAAAACATCACTGAAAAGAAAACGAAAAGAACAACGATTTTCCACACGGCAATTCACCCAAGCTTCAAATAATAAAAAAAAAGACATGATAAAAGAAAAACTGAAATAGCACTCCACTGGGGGTTGCTGAAAAATGCAGACTGTAATACTGATAAGTATTATAATCTGCTATCAGTCCATCGTCGTATTGACAGCTGAATATAAGCAGTCTGTCCAAGTTCTAAACTAAAGATCACTGCTTACTACCATTCGAATTAGCACAGAATAATTCCGATGACAATCAGAAAAGCGATCATTCCAGCTAGGCTGATGTCAGTTCACTGTAAAATAAAGCTCATGTTCTATTGGTTGTTCAAGCACCAATCACAAAAATCTATGCAAAAAAAAAAAAAACAGTTTCCAACTGACAAATAAATAAACAAGAAAATAAACACCTTTCTATACTACATAGAATAAATTGACATTTCCGAAATGAAATGAATGTTCTTTTTTCTTCAGATTACAATAAATACAGATAATTATTTTGTTTTAAATCTGTGTAGATTAGATATGCTATCTTGTATTTGAGTAAAAAGCTTGAAAACATTCTTGTAGATAGTGTAATTTATGCTTGTTGTTGGTTTAAAGAAACCAGTAATGTAAACTTGCCATAAATAAAGAATTTCTTTTTCATGAAAGAAAGGACATAGACAGACTTTTATATGTTATCTAAAAACTTCCTTGCTTCAGCTACTAAATTACAAAGTTGTGTCGTAAAATGAAGCGAATAGAATTTGTGCATTAGTCCTTGAGAGTTTATCCAAGAGGCTAACTTTTGACTCTTTGAACCGATTCGTTCTTCTTGGACTCATCTCTTGATTTACGAGACTTCCATTTCGTATCTTTCTCACCATCTAGCTCAGTACAAGACGCTGAACGATCTGTAAAATCATTTACCTCTTTATATGTAGAATCGTGAGTGTCTTCGACACCTTCCATAGGTTCCTTACAATGAATCGATTATCCTGAATTGAATTTAAGATTCAATAATTGTAGATTCTTTGTGATTTCTTCCAAGGATTGAGCAATTTGAGATTGAATTTTAAGATTTTTATTCGAAAATTCTTGCCATTTAGTTTCTTGTATTTGTATAAGCTTACTAATGTCTGACGATTCCTTAGAATTTGAAACTGATTATTGTGTTGAAATAGGTAGTAATTTGTTGTTCATTTCAAAGAACCAATCAGGAAAAAGAGTGTTAAGATTTGCACACACAACCTATGATCATGTTAGGCAAATCTAAAATTGACACTAGAAAAGATAGGTCATAAACCTTATCATACTTTGAAACTTGCAGTTGAGTTGAACCAATAATCTGCAAATCGGTATTGTTTACTAGATGTAAGGATTGTTTACAAGACTTAAGTAAACGAATATCACCAAATTGTAAAAGCAAATTCATAGAGATGGTGCTTTTTTCATGTGTTGTATTCACTACTGCTTTTACTTGCTGATGTTCAACCTGTAAATAGATCAAAAGAATCGAACTACCTTCATCACCTTTATTTGACATCTGTTATACACAACCGTACATAAAAATATCATTCAGACATCTAGCTAGAGATGTTGGTTTATTCTCTACTTTCCGTTCATCCTTAGCCTCCGACTGAGTTGGAACATCATGGCAATATTCAAAGAAAGGTACCAGATTATCTGGCTGTACAAAATGTGCTGAATCTTCTTCCGTACTTTTGATTTTAGCCTTGGATTGGCAAATTCTTTTGATATGTCCAAGACAGCCACATTGGAGGCACTTCAGTTTCAAGGCAAAGCATGATTTGTACTCTTTCTCCGAATTATGAGATCGTCCACATCTGTAGCAGAGACGTTTGTTCCTGTTTTGTGACAAACTTTTACTTCCACTGATTTGTTGAACGTGCTCTACATTAACCTGTTGTTGTTGGTCAGATGGTCTGATCTTGCGAAAGTACCTTGCATCTTTGTCCACCTGTTCTTTCAAGGTTAGTAAGTCAATTGCCCCTTGTAAGGTCAATTTCTCATTCGCAAGTAAACGCCTTCTCACATCTCGAAAAACACCTACTACTATATCGCATTTCATTAGTCGTTGTCTTAATGTACGTACGAATTCAGCTGCAGAATGAAATTCAATTTGACGCAAGGTGTGAACCTATAACGTTCAATCCCAATTTTCGACGTAACTAAAATGATGTTTGAGCAATACCTGTATTGCTTCAAAGGACTAATCCTGTAAACGGTCTGGTGCTACCAAATCCTTCATGGTAGAGAAAAGTTCGTGAAAAATGTTTGCTAAGAACAACGAAACTCTTGTTTCAGATTTTACTGCATATGCATCACAATGGGACAAAAATTGTTCTATATATGCATCGACATCTATCAGGTTAGGATCAAATTTTTCTAATTGATATTTAAGCCATGACTTACAAGATATAGACTAAATATGGACTAATGGTAACTGATTCACATTTACAAAATAATGCACTTCACTACTAAGTTTCCACAAATCCGAAACTAATTTGTTTACATAAAAGATCCTTCGTCGGGTAACTTCTGAAATCACTAATCCCTTGTAGGGCACATAGCTTATTCCTGACTACCGATCTGCGCCATCTTTTTAATCTGCTGTGTATATAAATTAACTGTCAATAGAATCATCATGTATGATAAACCAAAGCCGAGCGAGAATTAAGAAGATTAAAAATTAAGATAAATACTGTTGAAATATTCTTCCAACTACCAAACATCACATGTAAACAATCTAAAGATCTGGTTAACTAGTGATATTTATTACATATAAGAACATTCACTTGGAGGACTCTCCGTTTCTATCATACATAGATATCTTACACATCGCGCCTTTGACGTAATGCTGAAGATGACGCAAGTTTCAATATGTCGAAGTAAACGGATACTACACGAAGTGTAAAAATGGTAACGAACTTCTTGACGACCGATGTTTGACCTAAGACGACATGAAGACAAGTGCCGAACGCACATCAAACAATTACCGAAAAGAAAGACCGACACAGGACATCTGAAATTCGAAATTCGCTCTGAATAATAACGAAAGTAATGTTAGCAGAACATTACTGAAAAAAAAGCGAAAAGAACAATGATTTGCCGCACGGCACTTACAAAACGCAATTACTTTAAAGGTCTCATTCTGTGACTTTAAATTTACAAAATCCAGGTTTCTGCTCGAATTCCAGATTTTCCAGGTCAGTAGACACCCTGATATATTTAAATAACATTTGGAAGGAAAGAATATTAGGGATTATTCAAGAATTACGTAAGCATCCACGGGAGTGGAAGTTAGGGATAGGGAATCTGCTTATTTTTTTCTTATGAAGTGGAAGGAGATCTAAAATGTCTAAAAAGGTGCTTACGTAACACTTAAACTATTGAACTTTAACTATACCCTCCCGCTCCTGATATTTATCTGACTTTCAAGCTCTTCAGATATATTGCTGCTCCCTTACATAATCACAGAACTCCTAACAACTCATCGCAAGTTAAGTATATATTTAATTATTCCTTCGATTGTTGACACGTGCAGGTATGACATTCCTCTGTCATTGCATATTCGTGAGAGAGAAAATATACCCTTTCAACGTTAACATTATGCCTAGGAACAATGACATTGAATTCACAGTAACAGAAAACAAACAAAAATCGGGCTAAATAGGGGTCCGAAAAGCGTTTTTCGGGACAGTTAATTCTTTCATTACGAACCGGGACCGACTGGCAACCCTATTCCTAGTTCAAACGCATTTGTTGATGCACTTTTTTTAACTGTTGAAAATAAATGATAGGAATAAATCTTCAGCAGCTCTGATAAATATTAGAAATCCAAGTTTCACTTAATTTTAATCCTAGTTGTAAGGAATTTTGTGATTTGATTCAGGAAGATACAGCATTACTGGCAAATGCTACACGTGAACCACAATGTTAGGGTTTAATGTAAAACAACAAAAGTAAAGCAAATGGTGTATTCAAACTTAAATCTATATCACTTTAATTATAATTTCTATGCTTAAAATGCAATAATACATTTTTGAGTGTTTCTTTGAGTTAACTATTGTGACCTGTCCCGCGTTGACATTCTAGAAACCTGGCAACCCTAGACAGGCCTTGTACATAACTAGAGATGTCAATCCGCTCGGCTCGAGCGGCGAGTCTAACGCTCGAGCTCGACTCACTGTAACCGAGTAGCAACGTGAGTCTGTCTGAGCAGTGACTCGGCTCGACTCAAGCAGTTCTGAGTACCGAATCGACTCGACTGGAGCAGCTACTGAGCGCCAACTTGACTCGACTCGAGCACATAGTGATCGCCACTTGACTCGACTCGAGTCTGACTGAGTCGAGCGAGTCGTTGACATCGAAATAACTCGAAAAAAAAAACTTTTTAAAGACATTCTTTTATTAATCAATTCGTACTAAAAAGTAAAAAATAATTTTGTTTATGCATGACTAAAAAGAAAAGAATGGGGCGCGTCATTTCAAGAATTTATGAAGTGACTGTATATGAGAGAGCGCCGCATGCTTTTCTTTTTAGGCATGCATAAACATATTCTTTTTTCTTTTTACTTTTTAGTACGAATTGATTTAAGAAAAGAATGTATTTTAAAAAGTTTTTTATTATTATTTTTATATTAATTTAGTTTCACTGTATTTGCTTTTTCTCTCCTACTAACTTTGGAAACAATGATACTAGAAAGCATGATAGTCGATGTGAAGTTAGTTTATTGATCTCCTTGGCAACGTAATTTGTTGTTCTAAGTTTTCTCGAATAACTGAACAAGTAGAAAACCGAGATAGCTGTGTATAAATTATGAGGTAAGATAACTTTGCATTACTATGACATCGTCCACTGACTCCTTTTCTGCCGGTTATGTCAGACTCACTGTAACCGAGTCGCAGCATGAGTCTGTCTGAGCAGCGACTCGGCTCGACTCAAGCATATAGTGAGCGCTGACTCGGCTCGACTCGAGCATATAGTGAGCTCCGACTCAACTCGACTCGAGCAGTTCTGAGTACCGACTCGACTCGAGCAGCTACTGAGCGTCGACTCGACTCGAGCACATAGTGAGCGCCGACTCGACTCGAGTAGGTACTGAGCACCGACTCAACTCGACTCGAGTCTGACCGAGTCGTTGACATCCCTATACATAACATCCGAGTTCAAGCCAGAATCACAGCTGACCGTTAAAAAAAAAAACGCAGTCAATATAAAGTTAAAAACAAAAGCACAAAACAGAACCAAAAGCAATTAGGCTCTCGCAATTATATAATTTGAGGTGGTCATTCCCACGCTTGACCGCCTGTACCTTCCCAAGGTAACCAGGAATACCAAGGGCACTCTGCTACTCAATTTGAAAGAAAGCTGAGTGTCACTCTGAGCGCCTGGCATAGGAACACTGCAAGAGAAATCTCCAGCGTCCTGGCCGAAATTTGAACCCGGGCCCGATTCGTAGTTAGACACACTACCATCTGAGACACGGAGACTCATGTCCTCGCTAATTAAATAATAAAAATATTTCAAACAAACAAACACACACACACACACACAGAGAGAGAGAGATATTGAGAAGAGGTGAATCGTGGCTTTCAAAGACATTTTGCTGTCAATTTCAAAAGCACGAAAATCTCCGAGTCTAGGTAACTTTCATTTGCATAATAGAGCATATTCGCTTAATTTTACAGTTTATTCTATTACCGCCTAATTTTACAGTTTATTCTCTTATCGCTTACTAGTAGGCTTGCCAACGAGCCTGAATTTCACCGATATGGCCGGAAATGTTGCCACCTTTGTGATTAAAGTTGGTACAGACCTCTGACTCGCTAGTCACTGTTTTCCTAGTCTTCTGCCTGTCCTTCTTACGTGTTATTTTTACATTGTTTAGTTCACAATGGTTTGTGGTGTCCTCATATCTTGCAACGTTAATTTAACTCATTTCCTGACGTCATACAATGATGAACTATTGCACAACGACCAAGTCGGATGACAATACAATATTCCATTGTCACTTTAATACATTTCTATATATTTTAAAAGCATATCTTATTTCTTTTTAAATATGGACTTAAATATCGTAATATAAATATTAGCCTGCAACGATACTGGGTTTGACTGGTTGTAGAACACTTTAGAATTTGGGTCACAAAAGAACACCGAAATGACAAAAAAAAAAAAAAAGAGAGAGAGAGAGAGAGAAAGAAAGAAAGAATTTTGTTAAGAAAAGGGGTGTTTAAGAAAAGACATACTTTTCTTAAACAATTCGTAACAAAAAGTAAAAAATAATTTTGTTCATGCATAATTTTAAAAAAAGGCCGCGGCTACAAGCGCGGTATATAGCGCTTAATGACGTCACAATTTTCGTAAACAGCACTTTTGCGTATGCCCACCGCTAACCGGGGGCTGCGCCCCCCGCGGCTAACGAAGCCCAGCTCCCTTGCACAGATCGCTTCGCTCGGTGTGCATCTTGCCCTGGTGGGTTTATATACATCCTAGCTTTTAGTGGCCTCCATTTGGTATATTAAATCACTACTTTTATTAAATTTCTTAATGCGTATATACATAAAAAAAGTTATTTTTCTTTTTTTTTAAAATGTAAGTAACCATGCCAGGGATCGATCCAGGGACCTCAGCATCAGCTTTCCAATACATTAACCAGCTGGGAGCTGCCGAAAAAGCGCTTGTCTGTGTTACTTATAGTTCACGCTCTGCGCCTGCGCGACAGTGTATGTTGACGTGCACGTCGCACGTCCGCGTAGACACTCCCAAAAAGGGAAGCACTTTATAAATTCTTCAATTGGCGCGCACCATGCTTTTATTTTTAGTCATGCATGAACAAAATTATTTTTTTACTTTTTTTTTAGTAAGAATTGTTCACGATTTTTTAAATATTTTCTTTTGAGTAGGGAACAGGGTTCATTTCTTTCATTTCCATCTGCATAGTTTGTCAGTTCTGTCCGATTTATTATTATTAATTTTTTAGGAACATAGTATGGCGCTAGCGTGAGCGTCAGGATATTGGTTGTGAACGGCTTTCTCCAGGTGTATTACTGAATGTGAATTATGTGGAGTTGACGTTCATGGGGCATTAGTTGGCATACGAGAAAGTTAAGGACCCCCTTCTTCCGGAATGGTCGCTCCTCGCATTGCAAGGTTTTGCGCCATAGTAGTTAAGCGCCTAATAGGGATAGGATTTCGATGGTGGACTACCTCCAGGATGGTTCCACAATAACCGGTGAATATTACGCTAGCCTTCTGGGCCAACTAAAGGAGATTATCAAGAAGAAACGTCGAAGGAATTTGGAGAAAGGAATCTTGCATTTGCTGGACAATGCTCCAGTACACAAGACCCAGACTATGACGGACAAATCGAATTCCCTAGGTTTCGAATTGCTTGAACAACCCTTTTATTCACCTGATTTAGCCCCCTCTAATTATTACCTGTTCCCACAACTGAAAAAAAAAAACTTTGGTAAACTTTATTTTTATATGGGCCAGTCTAGTAACTTTGAACTTCGGCCCGTCACGATTCGCCCTACCCATTAAAGTCCATACCCATGCCAGGACTCTAACCCGGGACCTCTGAGTCGTTGGCTTACCATTGTAGACCGCACGGCTATCCGGCCGGCTCCCACAACTGAAAAATATCTGAAAGGACATCGATTTTGTGACATTTCTGACGCCATCGAAGCCACAGAGCTGGTTTCAGGTGCAATCAAAGAACACATATTTGCAGGGGTTAAAGGAATTGCAGAAGAGATGTGATAAATGTGTTAGACGATCTGAAAGTGATGAAAGTCACAAACTGGAAAAAGAAAACCCAGAATAGAAAGAAATGGAGGCTCATTGTAAAGGAGGTTGAAGCTTACCCAGAGCTGTAACGCCAAGGAAGTAACTAAGTAATGGTTCATGACTATGTCAGTAAAAAATAGTGAAAAGGGATTTCCCATACCTAACCCATTCTGCTGTACATAATACGTATCCTTGAATTGGAATACATTATTAGATATTCAAAGAGTAATCGTTTGATGTGTTCTTGTACTTCTAATTCTGTGTTGAAGTACTTTCTCAGCAATGTTGCTGAGCACTGGAGAGCTAAATTTGTTGGAATCAAAGTACACATGTTCAAAGTGTCTATAGATGCCATTGTTACTGAATTTGCATTAATGTGTGAAACTATCAGTTGTTTGACCTCTAGTGTATTTATACCAGTATGTGGAAATTTTCTTTTGCATACACCAATTTCTTTGCGAACCATTTTGCCAACTTGGAAGTAAGGTGGTGTCTACCCGAAAGTATTATTCGGTATAGTACACTGATTTCATAAATCTTCGGTTAACCGTATACTATCGGAATAAATGCTGCTTTAACTATTAAATTGTTTTATAAAGGTGGATCGCGAAACCGGCGTGCTTTTAAAAAGAACTTCTGCCTTTGCATCGATTTGTTGGAACAGGAAATTTATCCAAGGTAGAATAATTGGCAGCGGTAATTTTGTACAGAATATCTGTTCTATAGTGGTGTTGTTGTTGCTACAACATATTTACTACCTTCGTCAGCCATTATGGGAAAAAAATAATTGATATGGAGCCCTTTTATTAATGGTGAGAAGTATATTAAGAAAGGTATTGGTTTTACCTTTGAACCTAAGTTCATCATGTACAGACTTACCTAAACTCCACATTCAATCTTTTTTTGAACTCCTGTTTCAGGTTGTTGTTTGCAAACATAAGGGCTCCTTTTTCGACCGAACAAATATACTATATTATTGGGGGTGTTCTTGGGGTAAAGGCAAATCGTATGGTCCCTTGTAAACAATGGCTGAAATTCTTGCGTAACAGGTTCAGTAGTAAGATTTTCTAATCCCACCTGAACTATACAAACTTCTTTGTGAGGCGTTTTACTTTTGTTTTGCAATATGAACCTATAGAGCAGTGTTTCGAAACCTGGGGGCCGCGATAAGCATGTAAGGGGGTCGCAATAGTTGACATGTAACAAGAATTTACTTCCAGACATTTACATCATATAATACAGATTTCCCTTTATAAAACAATTTTAAAACATGATTATATTTACCACGTTACCACGAAAGCAAGTTAAAATCAAACTCAACAAACACAAACCAAAGCAATAAATAATGTGAATGAACAACAACATTTAATGGACTGATACTGCCATTTACCCTCACTAAGCGCTTGTAAAGGGAAATGGGACTGCTAATAGGACCCACTGCTGCGTGTTGCATCTTGGTTTGCAAACTCTTCATTCTATAATTGACACCAAGGAAAGTCTGACTTTCTGGTAATTATTTTTCGATGTTTTTATCGGTATTGTCGCGATCTTGAAACAACGTTGACAGGGCTTCAGAAAACAAACTTTTTTTTTTTAATATATAAACTAGTAGAATTTACCCAACCATAAAAAGTGGTTGGGAACACTGTGTCAAACTAAAACAATGAAAATGCTGTTTTAGGTTCATCCCTATAGAATTGGTGAAGACTTTAATTCTTCCGGTAGCGAAGGCAATGAATGACTCACAATCTGCTTGGCGAAAACATTCCACAGCACTTTCATGAGTGTTTCCCTCCAACACTGTAAAGCGAAAACTCGACGAGATGGCTGAAAACGTAAAGGACACATTGATACAACGCCTGAGTTCCAGTGAGTATTTTTCACTACAATTAGATGAAAGTTTTGGAACAGAAAATAAAGGACTGCTTAAGTGACTTTTCTTAACTTTCGACACTTGCTGATTTCGTTAGATAAATTCTAAACTATGCATACGTATATTAAATTCAAATCTTCATGGTTCCACTGTATTTTCAGTGCAAGAGAAAACTGAAGCTACAATTAAAAAAGTTAAGTGTGGCTCGCCAAATCGATATAAGAAATACGACTTCCTTTCCCACGCTGAACCACTTTCTGTCTACAAGTGAAACAAAACTTCCAACTGAATACTGTGAAAGCATAAAGGAGCATTTGCTTTCTTTGGGTTCCTATTTGAGAGCTTACTTTCCAGCTTCGAACGAGAAAAACAATTGGATGATAAATCAGTTTCTAACAATGAAAATGAGCTCTCACCAAATGAAGAAGACCAGCTTATTTAGTTGTCCTGCGTTTCCTTCTTGAAGATGATGTTTTCCAGTTTGTGTTTTACACACAGTGTTGGGTAGTTCCTAAACATGTACCTAGGTACAATTCAGTTGCACTACTTTTTACTGTACCTAGTAACTGAATTTTAGGTACTTTTCTTAGGTACTTCAGCTAATAGTCGTAAGAGAAATTTCTCAATGATAGAGTTGTATTTACATGAGTAAAGTTCTCCAAGGTTAGGCTGGTAACATTGATATTGAAGGAATCTAGGAACTATTTGTCTCACTTACTCATTAAATAAATCATTGATTGAAATCTAACATATCTGGTCCATTTGCCAGTATAAAAGCTGAAATTAAAATTGCAAAGCTTCCAATTTGTTCGAAATTTTAAAGTAAAAGCTATAAG
This sequence comes from Lepisma saccharinum, assembly GCA_022664845.1. Taxonomy (NCBI): domain Eukaryota; kingdom Metazoa; phylum Arthropoda; class Insecta; order Zygentoma; family Lepismatidae; genus Lepisma; species Lepisma saccharinum. Next base: position 6,566 of record JAGDQP010005449.1, on the reverse strand, counting down.
ACAGATAACATGGTGAGAATGGATGTAGTTGTCATATCTGGAAGACTAAATATGAACTTCGTTTCCGGTTTTAGAAATTTAAAGTACAATACAACTCTGCAGTTATCTGCTTCTATTGAACCTATTATTAACTGGGCAGATCTTAACACATCAAAGAAAAAGACAGTGTAGGTTGTTGAACATTTGAGACAGTGTAACTTTTGTAATCATCTTACGGATGAACTACCTTTTATGTATCAAAAAAACTTCACAAATGATTACTTCCCGCACGCGCATGTCTTCATAATTCATATTTTCACCGAGCTTCGATCGGCAGTAGAAACTAGGAAGGCATGCAAATTCTAGTTCTGCTGCCAGCCACAATGACCGACAATTTCCAACGATTGTTGCAGTTTCATTTGGCGAATCCCAGTACAATTTTAAGAAAGATACAAGGGACGAGACGACCGGAGAATGAAGGAGACTGCATAATGAAGAACACCGCAAACAGTATGATTCACCCGACATTATAAGAATAATGAAATCACGATAGCTAAGATGGGCAGGTCATGTAGCTCGGATAGGGGAAAACTAATGTTATAATTTGTTGTGGTTGGTAAGCCGGAAAAAGACCGTTCGGAAGACCGAGACATCGTTGAGTTGATATTAGAAGGGATCTTCGAGAGTTAGATGTTCATGATAAAATTGCCTTGATGTTGCACACGACAGAATCCAATGGCGAACAATTGTTACTGCGACGTTGAACTTGCGAGTTCCGTAAGCCTCAGAAATTTTTTATTTAATTTTTAAGTCCTTTAGACAACTTTGGAGTTAGTCAGAATAGCAGTATAGTAACACTCTTGCCGCTATACGCTTACCGAGGGAGGCAATCTCTCCGACAAGTTTAGCTAGTCTATAGCTGCAAGTATAATGTAAATTAAACATAAAAAAAATTGCTTCACTTTAATATCATACAAGTGCAATAAATATTGCAAACCACCCAATTCTGAATTTGTCGGAAATAAATGAATTTTTCTGCGCCATTTAATAATTTTTAAGTGTTATTTTATACTTTTATAGTTTTGAACAACTGGAAGATTTTGCCAAACTTTAGATGTGTGGAACATCGTATGAATATCTTTTCATATATTTAAAACATCTTTCTTTTTCAAATTATAGTATTCTAAATATTTACTACCTGAACCCGCGGGTATTCTGCAAAATACAGGGTGGGCCAAACGTCAGGTGATAGTCCTGTCACAGAAAAGGCTTTTGAGCTGAAGGTTCACATTGGCCACAAATGATGCTTGAGGGGTGAAGCAAGCGCAAAAACACAAGTGACCACCACGACCGCCATGTTGAAGTCCACCATACTGAATATTACTTTTTTTTTAAAAAAAAAAAAAATAGGAACGTAAGCATGCGACACATGTTTTATTATCAGTTTTCTCTCACGAATTCAATGCCGCTGTCCGTTTTGTCCTGTCACGAACCGTTGACTAATTACGGCCTGTTTCCTCCCTCTGTATACCCTTACAACACATGCTTGAAATGACCACTCTGTGCAACAATGGTCTGTGCCACACGCCTCTTCCACTCCTCATGCACAGCCAGCACATGCATCCTCAATCCGCTTCACCAGATGCTGTAAATTCCGGATCTTGACGGAGTACACCATGGTCTTAAGGTGGCCTCACATATAGAAGTCGAGAGAAGTGAGATCCGGAGAGTGTGGTGGCCACTCCGGTCCCCGACGCCCAATCTATCTCCCACGTGTAACGACCCCTTGTGACCCGGCGCGTTTGGCAAGGGCACTTGGGTTCGTGTACCTTTCTTATCTTGGTTCATTCTTGATCAAGAGAAATAGTAATATATCTATTACTAAAAATAAACTTGCTAAAGATTTGTTTTCTTTAGTACTATTCTTCGTGAAATTAAGAAACAAGTTATTCTGCTTGCATACCAAGTAAGTATTAAATTTCATTTATTACGCAAAATATATATGATATATATATTAATTTGCATATCCTATGTATAAATGATTTCTCATGCCTTGCTGCTTAAAGACAATAACATAATAGGTCAACATTTTCAACCTTTTACCTTTTAGTTTAATATATCTAAAACACTCATATGGAAACACCTGATGTTCCATATAATTCACAAGAATATATGTATCTTGCTAAATTTACAGTGATATTTCACGATTTTACACTAATTTGGTATAATTCGAACATAAATCTTCTAAAGTTTATTAGAAGGCATCATTCGAATATCGGTTCCATGATTTATCTCCTTTTTTCTCTTCTTTTTTTCTTCCAAACAGTGCTCAAATAACTTTTTGTCTTAAATGTGTTGATAAAGTATTAAGTTTTTGGGGATAAAATGTGTTAAAAAAGTATCACATTGTTGCAAACGAACATAAAAATGATTTGAAAACATGAAGAAATGTTTGTTACATAACACATGCCTCCCCTCGAAAATATATATATATACATTAAGTACATAATTTTTTTAACACTATTTAATGTTATCTTAGTTATTCTTTGCATAGTTAATAATCTCCTAACTTCCTTATATCGTATCCATTCAGAATCCAGACAACCTTACTATGTACTCTGTCTAATTTTCCATACATTTCCTCGTCCATGTTCCAATTCTTAACAAGATCTTTGGCCTTCACACACATTTCCTGAGCTTCATCATACTTCTTATTTTTCATACAATTCTCGGCTTCCAATATCAGCGAATTGACTTCCTGTCTATCTTTATATTCTCTCGCTCGTTTTCTTCCTTTTCGTGTTTGAGGAAATTCAGAAGCTCTTTTTAGTCTTTCTTCGGTATTTGCTTTTCCCTAAAAGTAAGAGTTAATCTCCATCTTTTAATACATTCTGCTGTTGAAGACTTGCATCATTCCTTGTCCTTGCTTCTTCCATTTCCTTTGCAGAACCATCCATTAATATCTGATTACACCATTTACTATTCCTTTTGTTGATTATTTGGCATCTGGTCTTTCTGTCCCCAGTTTGCAAAGTAATTTTCTTGTTTTTTATAATTTACAGATAATTCATCAAAGTTCTCCAAGAAATTCTGTCCTAGTATACATTCATGTTGACTGTTTTTAACTATAAATATATCTGCATTTGTTTCATGATCTTAAGAAACTTTTAATGCAGCATTAATCCTTCCAGTCACTTTCAACTCTCTGCTATCTACTGCTTTTATCTTTACTCCCTCGACAGACGTTTTCTCTTTTTTTATCGCAGCATGTTTAACTCTGAGTTGTTGATAACATTCATCGCTTGTAAGAGAACATGTAGCACCCGTATCAAGTAATGCGGTAACTTCCAATTCTCCGATTTTTACTGATATCATGTTTAATTTGGTTTTATTTCCTTCCTGACAAACGCATTCAAATACTGGATACACATCTCTTGTTCACTGCTACTTGTTTGACTTTCCGAAGACAAAGTACTTCTATCACATCCACTGACTTGTTCATGGTGATCATTTTTTTTATTTTTCTTACAGTATCTTCTCGCTTCTTCTTCTGACCGTTACTTCCAGCAATCGATTTACTTTTAGATCTACTTTCCAAAATCACTTCATCAGATACTGCATTTATCTTATTTTTCCTTACTTTCTTTTTGCTAACAGTTACCTTTTTATATTTTAATTTCCTAATTTTATCCATTTTCTGTAAGTATCGTATTAACTCACAGCATTTTGTGAACCTAACAGTTGCTAAGGTATACTTCATATTTACCGGAAGCATATATAATTATCTTTACCATTTTATATCGTGATAGCAATGCATCAACACTCCTTAAGCGGTTATTATCTCCAATACCTTACTTTCGTAGCTGTGCTCTTGATGCCACCTTACATTTTCAAATTTTATTTTATTTAGCATACGCTTTCTATACTCTTTAGTAACATACTTAAAAATTCCACACAAAACTGCTTACAATATCTCATCTTTCATTATCTCAAACCAACCACTAGCAGCCCCAACTAACCTAGTCGAACCATTCTTATACGGTGACTCTCATTCATGGAGTAACACAACAAATATGAGTTTAAGCTCTCGATATACTATATTGGTGTAATACTATCAAAACTGCCTGACCATTTAGGTATGTCATTTAACTCTTTAGGATTTGTGCTTGCCTTAGAACTAGTTAATGATTCCAACAATAATTTATTATTAACACACTGCTCAGCCCAGTCATTGACTTTACTTTCCGCCTTTGCCACTTTTACTTGATTAGTATTACTTTTTCCAACTAACCGATCTTTAGTAACAATATTATTAGAACCGTCACATTGCTCTAGACATTCCTCCATTTCATCTAACCATTTACATATATCATCTTTAATTTGGCTACAACTTCTTATCATTAACATCTTAATATCGTGACTGTGAGGTTTTACGTTAGTCAAATTATTACGGCATTGTATTCTCAAAGCCCTTATTTTACCACATATCTCAAATTATATTCCTTTTAGATCTTCACGTACCCATTCCTTTTGCTTTCTCTGTCGCAATTTACGACTTCTCCTGTTTCGGTAAATAGCCTGTTCATCGTCATATCCATTTGCTAACAAAGGTAACAACCTTACAAGCCTTTGACTACCTTCCGTTTTATTACACTCATCATTTGAGGTAAGGTCTTCCGTTTCTAACTCACTAAGTAAGTATTAAATTTCATTTATTACGCAAAGTCTATATGATATTATATATATATATATATATATATATATATATATATATATTGTAGCCTCCTTCTACCGGGAATCGAGGAGGTTGAGTATCATCCTGACATTCGCCTGGTGCGTCTAAAATTCTTACCCTAAAGATACGAATACAGGATGTACTCCGGGGGTTAATTGGTAGCTACAGAAAGGCAAATAAGACTGAAAGGAGTGACACTAGGCATAAATAAATGATAAATAACGCAATTACAAAAATAGGGGATTTATTGCCCTTTCACAATTTATGGGCTTAATCATAGCTGACGGACAGAATGGATCCCACCAACGACCATGAATAGCTAAACCAAGACATTCTAATCAGAACTCCACTTACCCTGAATCCTGGCCAGACGAGAATGGGTCGACGCTCCAACGGCGGACTTCCAAATCAGGTAGGGACGTCTTCCTGAGCTAACTGGCCTGTTAACTCAACAGCGAAGCCCAGACATTGAACCACCAGGTCAACGAATGGCTTAAATGGTAGATCAGGGCCCGCAGACCGGGCGACTCAGATGGATAGATTGACGGGCAGAATGACCTGCCTAGAAGAGAAGGGTCGTCTATGATTGAATCAGAGTAGACCTGCTAGTAGTCGTCTGTCAACGCTCTCTCAGTTCTCTCTTTCTCCTCTTCTTCTCTTGCCTCCGTATTTATGTCTACCCAAGAATTGTTGGAATTTCTTCCTGGTTGGAGCGATGAACTATGGTGTGATAATTCAAATTGTTTCCCGTCTGGGGATTTCAGTGGCGTTCTCCAAAGTGTGTTACCCCTCTGTCCACACCCCCGACACTAACTCTTTTGTTGGCTCTCGCCAACAAAGGGAAAGCGAAGGAGCTGTGTATTGAGAACCATCCCAGCGGTCAGCTATGATTAAGCATTTCTCAGAGAGAATTTATTCACATTTATATTGCTTCATTTTAAGTGTGTTATCCCTTTACATAAAAACAAACATAACCTTCCCCTTTGTTTTGAAATATTAAAAACAAAAACAAAAACAAATATATTTAAGTATACACAATTATGCTCTCAGATACCCCGTAGTATCGAGGCCCACCCGACATAATTATGCGGTAACGGTTTGTAGAACATCTCGTTGTGTTGCTTGGCTTCCATCTCATCGGGATTTGGCGAAAAAAAAATAAAAAGAAGAATGAAAAATAAAAAGAACACAATTGTATCACATATACATACACTCACACTGACACATGTACACACAGAATGTACTCTGCTTGGTTGCAGTTTGTAGTAAGATAATAAAAAACATATATATATAGATAAGAAGAATGAACGCATGTATGCGTCAGCAGTTCTCGGATAAATGTCTGTGATGACTTCTGTCTCACGTTTTCTTTCGCTGCTTGTGTATTGGTACGATCTCTGTTAACAGACTGCAGACTAATTTTTTTTTTTTTTTTTTTCGAACAAATACACGTACACATGAGATATTGGGGCCGTTCGTTTGTAGTCTTGTATGCATCCCATAATGTACTGTCTATAACACATTTAAATACAACATTATTGTTAGTATTTCACTTCATTTAAGTTCGGAAGTTCCAAGGTGTAGAAGAGGGTAGGGGGAGAGGAGGGAAGGGAAGAAAAATTCAAGAAGGATGTAGGAAAAAGTGGAGGTCTGATTTTTTTTGGTAGATTCACGATCACATGGCGTGGTCCATTCTGTCAGCTTTGTCTAACTATAACATACACTGTCTCCCAAAAATGTTACGTCCAAAAGACTTTTTGGGACTTGACGAGGCGTACTGGAAGTGGGAGAGATATTACTGGTTGTTGCCTGAATCAAATTATGTCCTTGTGGACAGGCGGGGCAAGGTAAG